>QUSF01000001.1:66055881-66070494 GCA_003676055.1 Chloebia gouldiae | reverse complement strand
AAGAGAAGAGAAGAGAAGAGAAGAGAAGAGAAGAGAAGAGAAGAGAAAGAAGAGGTTTTTCACAAAGGTCAATATGAGCCTCGAAAGAGTGAGGGCCATGGACATGTACATCATGTTTTAACTGAAAAATTATTTTTATTGACCGGGAAAAAACTTCTACCTTTAAGTCAAAGAGGAAGATTGAATTGTGAACCCAGACTTGTTATAAACAGTGGTTCATAATTATTTGCAAAGTCCTTGCTGAAGAAGAGTAGGGCAGGGCTTACTTTGAGAAAATGAGACCTGATACTCAGACTTTCAATTTCTTTTAATAAACAATTTATGTAAATTTGAATACATTGCATATGCATGCTTAAATTTGCTGCTCATAATGATGACAATCGCAATTAAGCTCTCTGTTCTTCTGGCAGTAGCAATAATACAGAATGAAAATATATAAATAATAATAATAATAAATTATATTTCCTGTGACCTTTTTAAAAATTTGTGAGTGAACTGCAAAATCGATCTTTTTAAAAAATCTGATTTTGGTAACAGCTTAATAAACACATGCATTTATTTAAGAATTTGTGTTGCCTTGGGAGAAAAAAAAAAAAGAGGGAGAAAATATACAAGAAACCTATTTGTAAAGGGAAAGGCTAACTGTGAACACAAAGAATTTTCCATTGTTTAAATTATTTATATACTCTCTATAAGTTGAGTCTTATGATCAATGAACGAGAACTGCAGTTAGAGCAGTGATGCAAGGAGATAACACCTTCTGTGAGCTAACGAAGTTCATCCTTCAAATGGAATTGCAGACACAAAAAGGAGTAAAACCTACTCAAATTTCATTGAGCAGCTTTGTTGCCATGCCTAATTTAATGACTGGAGATGCAGAGTGCTTGGATTAATATACATTAAACTTCTTCTATAAACATTTCTGTCAGGTAAGGGAGGGGATTGAGAATGGATGGAGAAAGAAGAGAGGAAGTGCCAAACCAGTGACAAATGGTAGGAAATTCTCCTTCAGGCCCCAACCAGGCTGACCAGGGAAGAGAAGATGTGGTCCAGTTCATCCTGTTTATGCCACACTCTCAAATTACTCCATCCCTGACTTTCAGAAACTGAATCCTTGTCCATCCCACCCTGAGATCTCCAGCTCCTTCTCTGCTGCCTGTCCCTGTCACTGCTGCAGGTCATCAGCTGCCCACACCCATTTGGGCTCCTTGGGTAAAATAAGTCTCCCAGATCTTCTGTTGAAAAACTTCCTCTGCGGCTGGGCCAAAACCTTTGTTTGTCATTCTGTGGCCATTCCATTGCAGCTTTCCAGAGAAGAGGATTAATGAATATTCATGTTTTTGGAACACTTGGGGGCATTTTTCTTCTAGGTATCTGGTTGTGAGTTCAGATTGAGTCTTTTGTAGCTCCAATCTGGAATGAGATTCTGCTGAATAAATAAGGACATTCCCCAATTTGCTTTAAGGCAGCTGGATATGCCTGAGAGTAGTGATTCTTGGGTCAGACTCCTGGTCTGGGATAATTGGAAAAGTGGGCATTTATGCCCAGGAAGCTGTCCTATTTGTTCCAGATATTTTATCCTGTGTGGTTTTGCCTAGGAGACAGACATGAGTATCCCAAACAAACAAACATGTTTTTCATTAGACGTGTTACATCCTCTAATGGAAACAAATTCACTGAAATGAGAGGAACAAGACTTTCTCATTGATTCCTTATCTACCTGCTGACACGGAAAATTAGCCGTTTCCAGTGGATCTTTCATCTGCTAATTATCCTCATTGATTTTGGATGAGGAAATGTAGTGTCTGAATTCAACTCCATGTTCTGCCAGCCAGGACCTGTTTGCATTCTGACATACAGGACAAAGCCGGAAAAGAAGAGCCAGGAATTCGATTTTCCTGCCATTTCTTTGCCCAGAGATGTTGTGGGCTCCCCATTCCTGGAAGTGTTCAAGGCCAGGTTGGATGGAGCTCTGAGTAACCTGGTCTAGCTGAAGGAGTCCCTGTCCATGGCAGGGCTTGAAATGAGATGATCTTTAAGGTCCCTTCAAACCCAAACCATTCTGGGTGATTCTGGGATTCTATGACCACACCTTTCCCCATGGATACCTGTGAGACCTTTCCATTTGACTCAGGAAGTAGTGGCTCCTTTTGATTGCAAGAAGAATTATTTTTACTGCATTGTATGAATTTCCTGTGGCAGTGACACACAGAGCTAGAAAATTCCAGTGGTCAGCCTTCAGGAAAATCAGAGGAGAGACAGGTAAAGAGGGGAGAAACCAGAAAGATGAAGTGGGGGTAAGGAAGAGATGCTTTTAACCAATGTTGAGAAGTTTCACCAGGTTGCTCCATTCAGTGGAGAAAATAATAGACCATTAAATCCATCATGATGTTATTTAATTTTGTGCATCTTTTGGCTAAATGTGGCTCAAACTTTCTGAGCTCAGACATGCATGGCAGTGCAGAAAGCAGCATTCAGAGAAGCCTATTTAAAAAAAGTTGGAATATTCCTTATTCTTGCTGTACTAAATTCATGGCTAAGGAAATTGCATTAACATAAAAACAAGCCTTGTCTCTTCAGCAACACAACAGTGCCAAACAGAGTGAATCCAGTGTATTAAAATACCAACCCAGATTGTCTCCTGAGCTTTATGGCTGCAGCAATTGAGAATTAGTACCACTAATTAGCTGAAACTATTTGTTTTACAAATTACAATTGCATGTCTAATCCTGTAACTTTCTGTCCCTGAGGAGTTACTTAGTGAGGGCTCCACAGCAGAACCAGGGAATGAATGGACTTAACTTCTAGGAGCATCTGAGATAAGAAGAAAAGAGCAAACTGTTATTTTTATTTCCCACTGCTGCCTTCTTTCTTACAGTCTAAGATGAGAACAGAACACCACATCTACCTTCTCTAAGCCGTTAATTATTTTCCTGAATTTCTACTGCATTCAACATGTTTTTCCTAAATTTTTTATATTGTCATAGTTTCTTTTTTTTCTTTCACTTACAGCATGCAAGCCTTTGCAGCTCTTTAATCATTCCCACTGGTTCAGTCCAGCCCTCTCTCTTTATATAAATAGTTTCAGTCTTGATTTTACCAGTTGAAAGGTCTGACCTGGGGAAGCTGCAATACTGATTTGCATTAGGGCATCACTGGATGGGATGGTCTTTTTGAGGAATATTTTATGTGGTCCTAATATATTTAGTCAGAACAAATCACCACCCTGGCTTCAAGTGTCTCCCATGAAACTCATTCCAATAAAAACTCTCACTTTGACAAAGGAGTGCATAATATTTCTCTTGCAACTCTGCGGAAGGAAGTCAACAAGTTCCCTGGATACATCAAGAAAAGAAATTATTTCACAGAAGAATGGTAATATTTTAAAAGATGATTTATGAGCTGGTTTTTTTTGCTCGTGAATACCCAGCCTTGAAGTCCACTTGAAAATGATTTTTTATTTTGGTCGTTGCTGATAAATGCTTTACCATCATAATAAAGTCCACAGCACATGAGGGAACATCTGAAATCTTGGACATCTATTGAACAGAGACAAGACTGCACATCCATTTCTCCAGTGATTCATGACCTAGCCACAGACTGATGGATGGCAACTGGGTGTTCCTAAGGAGCAATCTCAATGTCTTATAGTCATGGAAAACTGCAGCCAACTATAATTTATTTATTGAGAGTGTGTGGTGCTTTCAGGTCTGACCACATTACCCAGGGTTAAAAAAAAAAAAAAGTAGAGAATACATCTAATTTTCATTTGAAAGAGCTGGTTCTTTTCCTTCCCCTCATGTTGACAATGGCAGGTGGGTCACTGAGTAAAAGTGTGTGATAAATGGGTGCAAAGACAGAGTTTTCTCTGTGATTTTACACCTATGTTGAAAGTAGAGGACTTATCTGAAGAGACTTTCGGAGATCTCAGCTGAAATGTGGAAACAGGAGTTTAAGCTTTGCATCAAGGCTCAGCCACAGAGTTTGCATCCCCACATGGCTCCCTGGGAACCTGAAGCAGATGGTCCCACCACTTCTTTGGAGTGGAAAATGACACATTTTATTGGTTTAGACCCAGATGAAATTCTAACCTTGATTCTGAAAAACCTGTTTGTACAGACATATCCATTCTCTTGTTTTGCATTTCTTTAAACATAGTTAAAATTTTTCTGTATCTCTTGATATTTCTTCTTATTCTTTTCATTATATTGAAGAATTTAGGAGGTTTATTTGGTTATGGACAGAATGATAGATTAATGGGAGTGTGAATTAAGAAAAAACACTTCTTCATGGCTTGGATTTCTAAATTTTTCCTGTGTATTATAATGTCAAAGCACAGTTAACAAGGTTTCTTTGCAACGTATTGTTTTTGAAAATGTTGCTTTTACAGAAAATTCCAATAGTTTAAAATGTTCTTTGTTAAAAATATATTGAAAACAAAGTGTCGGGGTATTTTTTTCTTTTTTTTTTTAACTTTAAACCCAAGGCTATTTCTGTAAACAAAATAAGTTTATTCTGGAAGGTTTATGGAAAATACTATCTTATGACAAATGTATTTGACAAAAGGCATATACAGTCAAATTGCTGAAATGTGCCTGCAGACAGAGACTCAGCTGAGATTAATCTCATGTTTGGGTCTGAGATGTATCAGAGAAGAACTTTCTGCTCTTCCATGCAGGAGATCTGCAGCAGAAAGATGCCACTTGGGTTTAAAGATGTTACTCCAGAGGGACATTCCTTGGTGGCAGGAGCAGGGCCAAGGGTTTGATGCTTGCCTGGAAGAAAGGGATCCCAATTCTGAACAGGATTTCTGCACAGCTCCCTGTTACAGGTGACAATAAATGGTCTTGATAGGCAATGGATATTTATGTTCATGAGCCAGACAGGATCATTATGATCTAAGTTGTTTTCTTGTATAACACAAGCCAGGGCACTTACACCCTCATTCTGCTCCTGAGAGTGTGCATTACTGATCTCTTCATGCAGATGTGAGTTGATTGCATCTCTGCATGTGGTAAATTGTTCTCCCCGTTGAATATTTGGGTTTTATTTATAATCTGAATTTATCTTGTTTCAAATAACAGATCCTGCATTTGACTATTTCATTGGGTTATGCACAGTACCAAGCTGTCACTTATCAATAATCTGTTCTCTTAGCAGTGAAAAAAAGTCTTAAAACTTACATCTAGACCTTAATTAAGTTCCTTGCTAATCTCCTCTTCAACATATTCAATGCAGTTTACACTCTGAGGAAGAAGAATTACTGTTTTCTAAGCCCTTTGTAGTAATCTATTTTTTTCTTCAGCGTGTGTTTCAAAAGTACTTCCACATTATCTTTGTATTGCTAATAGCAGTTTGCTGTTTGACATCTCTAGTGATTATATTTATCACCATATTGCAGTCTGACTTGGAAATCTGACTGGAGATCAGGGCAAAGCAGATGTGCTCTGCACTTCAGGTTAATTTCCCCAGTCCTAAATTAGCACATGCTCTGAACACATTTATGATACATTAAATATGTCTTCACACACTTCAGTTTAGTAATCTTCATGACAGTCCTGCAAAGTAAGGCAATAATGTCACCCATTTTTACTGAGACAGAACTGAGACACAAGCAAAGTAAAAAAAAAAAAATCCTAATCCTTGAAAGAGGCATTTAAGTAGGTAAGAGAATCATATTGGAAACTTTAATATAAAAGACTCAGGCAAGACTATTGTGGGGAATTGGCACATGTGTCTCAGACTCAATTCACAGGGTTGTAAAATCAGGGAAGGAAAAGCATGGCTGATCAGAGTAGGAGCAAATTCTACTCTCAGCCACATGAAAATATTCCTAAACTGTGGGATTCATGATTCATTCCTAAACTGTCCTCCCTACTTTCTGTGGGCACGTGTCAGCCAAGCTGGGAATTTGTGTTTGGGCTGGGCCTGGGCACACATCACCCCACTTTCCACCACAGAAATTGCCAACAACCCCTTTGCACCACAGAATAAGAGAGAATGATGTTGTAACTGGGGTAAATGGAACAGGCAATTCAGAATGTCTCCATGGATCAGCTGAAGGGTGGCCTGAACACCCATGTGGATTACAAGCAGAGTTTGGAGGGACCAAAGCATTTCCCACCTCCCAGCGCTTATCATGGAGCTGCTGCATTGCAAATTCATTTTTCTTGTGGGTCTTTCCAAGTCACTCATCAATCAGAATTTTGTTCATTGAGCCCATAGGTAACACCTCCAGACCCCCTCTGACAGAATGGCCTGGGGACATCTACCTGATATCACACTCTGGAGGAACTCGTTCCTCTCTTGGTTTTGGATCCTTTCTTCTCTGAACTCCGTTCCCTTCCCTCAAATGGTCCTCCTCAATTTTCAGGCTTACAGCACCAGAATCAAATATTTGTGGTTAAAACATCTAAAGGCTGTTCATGAGCATGTTTGAACTCACATGGGGTATGTAAGCAAGATTCTCAGACAGCTCAATTCAGTTTTCATCCTTTGAAGGTTTAGTTCAATGAGTTATGTGATTCTAGGCAGGAGCAATTTACAGTAACATCACAGCTAATTTGGTCATATTGAATTTTACTGTTTAATTCAAGAATTCCATAGGAGATTTTAGAAAAATAAAGTGTAATTTTTCCAGCCTGATGCTGAGATTCAAGCTTGGGAAAGTATTGCTTAGATTACTTATTTAATTCAGCTTTTTACTAAGCTACTGTTTATACTCCTGTTGGAATAATCACAAATCACTGATGAGTTTGTCAGAGATTGTTTAGACTGGTTCAAGGTCATAAAACAGAGTCAGGTGGAGGAGTCATGGTGGGGGAATGCAGAATGAATATCATGGTGAGTTTCATGTAAGGCAAGTTAAGCTGGAGAATGCATTGATTCTATAATAAATCTCCATTTTAGCAATAAATGAGCACAGATCTGCTCAGTGCCCACAGATTTCTTTATTTTCCAGACCGTAGGAAAAAATTGTGTAAAAATCTACACATATATACGTGATCCAAAAATGGCTTTAAACCCTTCAGTAAATTATCTTATTTCCAAGTCCCTCTCTGTCACAGAGAATATCAGACAAATGTCTAGAATATTCATGTATGAAATGTCCCATAGCTCTGAGAAAACAGTGAGGAAGGAATTATTAAAAAATATCCACGCCCTTGAATACAAAGGCAATGAGGAGCAGATAATTCTCCAGTAGGACTGTGAGACCTAAAGAAACCATCATGGGATTACAGAATGGTTTGGGTTGGAACATATTAAATAATAAGACAATCAAATATTTTGATTTTTGTAGAAAATATTTTAGATATTATATCACTGAGTGTATGAATCTGTGTATAATGAATTACATTATTAATTCGGGGAAAAAAAAAAGAAAAAAGATCCCCAAATATTTAAAATTTTATTCTGACATTTTAAATTGTAATCAAAGTTTATTTTCATTTATGAAAATTCAAATATAACTACATTTTGTTACTGTGCCATAATCATAAGAACTTCTGGAAAGTATTTATGATCTTATGAACATATTTATTTGCAAATAATTAACTCCACTTCCTTAGGAGCTTGAAAGCTATGGTTGCTTGGGTTTTCTGTTGCCAAGATCTTGTAGGAATACTCAAATTTATATTGAATTTTTAAAAACTATATCTGATTATAATTGATTTCTCTATATTCTCACCTTTGTCTAATTTTCTTCTTCACCTAAAACTGTAGAAGGTCACAGATCAAAGTGACTAAGCTTTTATTCTCATGAAGATAGATTTAAAAGAGTAAAATCTTTAAATTTTCAAAAACTTATTTATTTCCCTTATGCTTCTAAAATTTCCAACCAAAGCATGGAATATTTTTACTACTGTTGTGTGCATGGAGGTCTCATTCCTTCACTGGAAAATGTCTTTACACTGCTTTTGTTCAGAATTTTTATGGACTTTAGTTGGATTTGGCTTCAGCAGCCCCAGAGGACGTGGGAGGTTTTGGAGCTCTGTACATGATCTATATTTTAACTCTGAACAGATTGGCCAGGGAGGATGTGGAATCTCCCTCCCTGGAGATATTCCAGCACTGTCTGGACACGATCCTGAGCCTCTGCTCTGGGATGGCCCTGCTGGAGCAGGGAGGTGCCACCAGGTGACCCCACTGATGTGGTCACCTGCAACCTCACCTGCTCTGTGATTCTGTGAACATCATAAATTCATTAATTAATTAATAGTAACAAAAATTATATATCCCAAAGAATTGCACTAACCTTAACTCTTTCTGATTTTAAACCAGTCTATATTTAGCTGGTAATAAGGTATTAGAGTGCTCCTGTCAGCAATGCTGATCTCATCTCAGCTGGGCAGTGAGCAGCCTGTTAAATGATTTTCAAAAAGCAGAAAAGCCACGAGGCCTGGCTGGCAAAAGGAGAAGAAAGGGATGATGAAAGCTTTAGGGTTCAATTCTCCGTGGTCTCTGAGATATGATGCTAATTCAATATAGTACAAATTACTATTCAAATTCATTAGCATCACACTAAGCAATATGCAATCACAGCCAAGTTCACAATTAGCATTAATGATATTCTCCAAGTGGGGAGAAAAAAAATCAAGGATTGAGTTTTACACTCCAGACAAGATAATACAAGGGAAATAATACCAGGGATTAGTGTCTAAGACAGGAATTTATTTCCAATGTGTTTACAAGTCCCAGAGCTCAAGGAGCCTGAAGTTAACTCACTGATGGGACATTTCTCTCTGCAGGTGTTCCCAACCAGCTGCTCCCAGTTTCACCTGATGCCTCAGTAGCTACCAAACAGAACTGGGGGCAAAGCTGGAGCTCCTCTAAATTACCTTTGCCTTGACTTATAGGCCAATTCCTCACCACATCTTTGTTAGCAGCTTTTTGGAAAATGAAATATTCAGTTCTGGGGGTCCCTTTATGTCTGCTCTGGGTGCCGGGAGAGTCTGACACAATTTCTCAAAGACCAGCTAGTGAAATTTAGACAGATGTATCTGGTGAAAAATATTTTTTTTTGGAGTCCACATCCATTAAAAAATATTTATAGATTATTGAAATTTAAGAGATTGTTATTTATACTTCCAGAAATTATTATTATCTTGGTTGCTGCACCACAAAATTCACCTGTATGGCACCTGGACTGACAGCAGTTGGATTTGCAAGGTGAAATTCTTACAAGATTTTTTCAACTTGTTCAAAATAGAATTATTCATACACAATCAGTGACAGAGGCTGCAATTCAGATTAGCGTTGTGCACCCTGAAAACATGGACTGGCTTATTTAGAAATGACTTTTGCAAGAATTAATGTAAGATTTTAGTCTGGAAGGAGAATCTTCTGAGAATATAATGCTTTTAAAAGTAATGCAAATCTTTCATTGCTGAAGAGAGTAAAATCATCATAGAAATTTGAGTAACAGTTTACATGAGTCCTGTGTTTGATAAGGACACTTCTGGTAGCTTCCCTACTCTGGCATATAACCTCTCTCTTATGGTGTCAAAATGTGACTTTCCTTTTTGTTATTAAAGCAAATCTAACCAATAAACACGCTGGCACGCAATTCTGTGTATGTGTGTGACCTTCTTCTTTCCTTTTAATCATCATTAAATGAACTAGATTATTTAAGACGTTTAAAAAAGCTAAAAACAAAGACTTCTAGGTGAAGGGCAAACTCAAATGAAGAATTACTGTGGGCATCTATAACCTATTACCAGGAAAACTGTTAAAACTTGAGATATAAAATATTCTGTTTCTGACAAATCCAAACTAATATGTAATTCTAATATCATAAACCCACTATTTCATTATTTGGAAGATGCCAAAGACTGTTTTATCTTTTCTTTGTGGAGCTCCCACCCTTCCCGCTGCTTGAGAATTCATTGTTTTGGGAAAAATTTCTTAGTCACAAGACCCCTTTTTTATCTTCAGTACATCAAAATACTTGCAATTGTAAAAAAAAAAAATTACTTATCCAAACCCAATGATTCAATCCATCTTCATGACTTCCTGCTAAGAAGATGAACTGAGAAATCAATTTTCTGAGGAATCTTTTTCACATCTATTCCCCCTCACCCACTTGCTCTAGAAAAATGTTCACCTGTTTAGGATGGACTGAATCACCCTCCAGGAATGTCATGTTTTATCTCAAGATGCCTTGGACCTCGACAGCAGTTTAATATTCATAGAAAATCATAGGAATGCAATGGTAGAAACCGAGATTCGCAGATACAGTTCTCTGGAGAAGAAATCAAAAGACCATTTCTTCCTGTTTCTGACCTCAGGCAGAGTCAGACCTTATCTGAATCATTCCTGACCTGCGATTGACTCTCCCATTCACAGCGAGGGCAGAAGGAGATTTCGTGCTCACAAAAGCAGAGTGCAGGGGTGACTCCTCTGGCTGGCTGAAGGTTTTTTTTCCCTGAGATTCAACCTAAGGAGTATTCCTTGAACGAAATAATTGCCTGCTGAAAGGCAACCGGAGTTCCAAGTACAGTGGCACTCTTTGTTATGCAAATGGAGAGAAACTTGACTGTGCACCCTCTGACCTGAGCTGTGCCCTGGATTATCAGGATTACACCATGGTTCCACTATAGGACAATTTACTGAGGATTAAATAAAAACAAAAAAATATGGGTACAGACTTTTATCTGTATAAAATATCTAAAGATCTACTTTTCTTATATACAAATCTAGTGTTCCTATAGAAGCATGAAAATGTAAATGATATTTTCTGCATGTCTTCCTGGTTTTGCAATATTGAATTGGTGCTATTATTAACACCAACACTAGAGAAACAAAAATAATCTCTTATTTGTGCTTGGCACTGCTGAGGCTGCATCACTAATTCTGGGTTGCTTTCAGCCTCATCACTAATTCTGGGTTCAGTTTTGGGCCCCTCACTAGAAGAAAAATTTTGAGGTGATGGAAAATGTCCAGAGAAGAGAACAGAGCTGGGGAATGGTCTGGAGCTCAAGGCTGGTGAGGAGCAGCTGAGGGAACTGGGGGAGGTTCAGCCTGGAGAAAAGGAGGCTCAAGGAAAATGGGTCAGACTCCTCTCCCAGGTAACAAGAGATAGTACAAGGCGTAGAGGCCTACAATTACCCCAGGGGAGGGCAGATTGGATATTTGGTAAAATTTATTCATTGAAAAGTCTGTCAAGCATCAGACCAGGCTGCCCAGGTGAGTGGTGGAGTCACCATCCCTGGAGGTATTTAAAGGAAAGGCAGATGTGACACTAAGGGTCATGGTTTATGGTGGACTTGACATTTGGACTTAATAATCTTAAAAGTCTTTTCCAACCTAAAAGGTTCTGTGATTCTGTTTCCTTAGAAATTTCCAGCTGTGGACCTGTGAAGGCCTCCTGTCCAGCAGCTCACTGGAAGTTGGAATACTGTCAGAGAATGCTCTCTAGGTACAGACAGAATGATATTTTCCAACCAAGCCTTGAAAAACTTCAAGGATGGATTTTGGTCACTGGAAAGTGTCTGCCTTAGCCACAAGGGTCTTCTGCTGGAATTCCCAAACTTCCTACATAATGGGACACGTGTTCCTCAGATTTCTTTGAAGATCTTCTGACTCTTGCCTTATTTTCCTGTTGAAGTTTCTTAGGGAATCCTGCCAGGAATCATCATCTGCTCTCCTAAACCCACTCTTGTTTTATGTGCTTGCCTTCCCAGCCTTCCACTCCATCAACTCAATCATCTCATCTTCACTTCTGTGGCCACATTTGCCAGCAGCTCTTCCCAGCCCAAGAACAACATCACCCCTGACTGGCCCCTCGGGCATTTGTATAAATCAGCTCTGACCAACACCATCCAGAAAGTCCCTGCACGTCCTCCCAGTGCTAATCTGCCTTTCTATGGGGTGCTGGATGTGTGAAAACCCCTGGTGGAATGCAGGCAGCAGTGTCTGAGACAAGGCTCTTCCAGTCCAGGCTGCTGTCTGTGTTTCACAGCTGTTTTCTACACAAAGTCTTTGTGCTTCAAGTATTCCAGCCTCTGCTTCCTGAGAGCCTCTCATCAAATTTGAGATAGACAAAATAGCTCAAATATCAAGAGAAGGATTCTTTCCTTCTGATTTCACTTCATTTTACTTCTTACGCTTTTTTAGAGGGAAAAAAATCGAGCATTTCAGCATCACTCCTTACCCCATAGGTAGGAGACTGTGTCTCAGGACAGGCAATCAAGGGGTGTGAGGTCTATTCACAAATATGAAATTTAGGTTTTTCTCCTCTTCCTTTTTGATTTTCAAGTCTATATATTCACTTTCATTTAAATTAATGTTCTTCCACTGTGTTTCATTTATCTGTGGAAGAATCCATATTCATCTGGCATCTCCTAATAAGAAAAGCAACAAAATTAAGATTGCAACTGGAAATTTCACATATATGTATACAAACTTACATGTGATATATATGCAAAGTCTGCTATACATGCACTATAATGTAATACTGGTATGTCTCTAATCTGATTTTACTCTAGAAAAGATGGAAGAGGCTCCAAATTTTTTCCAAATCCACAGGAAATCTTGTCTCACTACTGGAGCTCTGTTCTTCAACAATTGAAAGAATAGTAGACAGTAAAATTATTTCATTAACATCACAAGGAGAAGTGCACCGATGAGAAGGATCTGTAGTCTTCGTACACCTGAGGTCAGAAGTTATGGATTCATTCCTCACCAATTTCCATAATGAAAGATAAGTGGCAACAAAAACGCAGCCGTTATCACATAAATGATTTTTTAAAAAAATTAATCACGATATGCTCTAATTACTACCCTTTTATGTGTCCTTACTTGCACTTTTGCTTGAGGCTTTTGGCAGATGAAATCAAGTGAATGGAGAAGTATATTTTAGCTAACAAGCTTCCTAGTCTAAAAATTCCTCTCGAGTGTGTGATTTAAGCAAATTAGGAAACAGAGAGAGAGAGGGAGAGGGAGAAGGAGAAAAAGGAAATGGTAGACGATTGCCTTGCTAATTTAATCCTTTTGGTACACAATTAGCACACATCAGGCTGGTCGATGGGAGCCTGCCCCGCAGGTCAGGATTTCGCTCTGAAATATGTGCTGGGCTCGGCTCTGCTCCGGGGAAGCTCCTCAGAGCCTGCACCTGACAGCTTGCCAGAGATGAGCTGTCAGGAAAGTGCCACTCGGAATTTCCTCTCTCCCTGATGGCTTCTATTATCTGGTAAACAACAGCCAAAATGTGTTATTTTATAACTCTCTCTCATCGTCACAGGATGGATGCTGAGCAAAGATCATTCATTTTGGGTAGCTATGGAAAAAAAAAATAATAAAAGAAAAGGACACACCTCCAGCCTGTTGTGCATCCCTGCAGCAGAGTAGAAAAATTGATGAACGGCTGCTGGAAGTACATCCTCGCATCTTTCAGGCTGGAGGCAGTAGGCTGGACAGTGAAATCCTGTGTGGAATGGAAAGCAGCTGGTTGATGGGACTTGCTGCTGTGCTCAAAGTTCAACTGCTACTTAGATTTGGGGTCAGAGGAGAATGTGAGTGTTCCCTCCAGGCTAAATTGGCAGGCGGGATTGTTTGTTTGCTTTTATGCCTTCCTCTGCAGGCAACTCGTTGTCAGCTTTCAGCAATCACCTTTTATTTTTTCTCTTGAGCTGTCTAATTGATTAACAGAATTATGTTGTCACAGCAGTTTATTCTTTAGCCCAGAGTTTGCTGCTTCTGCTGCAAGCCTAAAAATGGGAACATGCAGAAAGTCTTCTCTTTTCCCAATCTGGTGTTCTTATATAAGATTTTCCCTTACCCTACACACCCAACTTCACTGTGATACAGTACCACAGACCCCCTAATTCACTGCATCTCAAAATGGATTACGCTGCTAAAATTAGTTGAAATAAATTCTGCAGTGCAGGAGCCTGAGCAGTCAGCTCTGTTCCTTTTATGGTGCCAGTGGATAGGCACAGACGTGGCACATCTGATCTATTTTAGATGTCAGATATATCACATCCCAGAAATGTCTGTTTCTTTCTGTTGATTCCTTTGATTCTGGGAAAAGAGTATAAATCTGGGTTTGTAGCTCAGAAATATGCAGTTGTATTGAAGCAGGAAAAAAGCCCATTCTTAATTTGCAAGTAATTTTGCCTTATTCTGTTGATTTGTTTTCTTATGTGGCAAGAATATATTCAGATGTCCAGCAGATGCTGAGTTGAAATAATCTGCAAAGCAGGGAATTCTGGAAAAATATAAAATATCCAGGTTTTCCATACCAGGCATATGAACCATGTCTAATCCCTCGTTTCTGTCAAAGATATTGGTTTCTTCAAATACAGTATGAGGGTGTCATAGGAAAAGTTGATGGGAGAGCTTCTGATAATTTATTTCTAACATCATGGAAAAATCCAAACTTGGCACATTATTAGCAAGATCACCAGTAGCCAGACACTTTGAAAATTATATTTCTGGTGCCTAAACCTGGATTTTGGGGTCCAAAGGATTTCTACATCATAAAAAAGTGTAGCAATGAGACCTTGCATCACAATAACAGCAACAATGATAATAATAAAATAGGAAGGAGGAGAAGGAGAAGGAGAAGAGGAGAAGGAGAAGGAGAAGGAGAAGGAGAAGGAGAAGGAGAAGGAG
>QUSF01000001.1:65926918-66055871 GCA_003676055.1 Chloebia gouldiae | reverse complement strand
AGGAGAAGGAGAAGGAGAAGGAGAAGGAGAAGGAGAAGGAGAAGGAGGAGGAGGAGGAGGAGAAGAAGAAGAACAAGAAGAAGAAGAAGAAGAAAAAGAAGAAGATTTTCAAACAGGTGGATGAGATGTCTGATGTCATGGAACACTATCAATTATTTCAGGGAGCACCTGGAAGCTGATTGTACCAGTGCTTCCGAAGAAATAAATAAATTACTTCTCTAGGAGCTGATCAGAATATATTGTATTTCTCACAAATTTGGAAGGAAAAAACCCACAACCAATAGAAACGACAGCCAAAAAAAATGTAACATAACTTTATGTAACTAAAAAAACCTCTTTGATTCCTGAGTGTGAAAGTCTAGAAGTTACTTGTCTGTGATTGATACAGCTGCAGAAAACTCATCTTTGTTTTTTCAGTACATTATCCTCTATATTAGTTCCTGTTCTGAAACTGTAATCCTAAAGGCATTTTCTGGGATAAAAAATTATCTTCAGTTGGAGATATTATCTGAAATTCTAGGCAAAAGATCTTAATTCAGAACAGAAATGCTCCTCAGAACAAGTGAATGCCAATATTCCCTGAGCCGATGCGAATCATGGGAAACTCTTTCGGTGCCTTTTTGATATGCTGGGCCCATCAAAGATCCCAGCAAGATAATAATGCTGGTATCAAAATTGAAGACATGGATGGATTTCACACTCTTTCTGAAAATCAGATCTCTCTAAATTGCTTTGCATTATATATATTTAAAAAAAAATCAGAAGCAAAACAAACCATCAGTCCTTTGAAAGTCCTTAAAATGACCTTCACACATCCAGTAGATAGATTGCTAATAATGTCTGAAAAACATCTGAAAAATTAGTGTATTTTTGGGTGTCATAATTACCCAAAGTTATACCAGATGGTGCAACTGAAATGATTGGTTTAAACTTCCCCACCTCCAAAACCATATTTTAGACACAGGCTCGAATGAGGACATTAATGACTCGGGGAAAAAAAAATAAAATAAAAAGCCCAGCGGAAAAACAAATAGAAAAAATAGTCAATAAGGACTAAAGAAAATTGTATTTATTATTAAATAAACACCTAGAGGCTTATAGCTGAATTATTCTTTATGTTATATTGACTATACTGGCCAGATCTCACACAGAAGGAGGTAACTTCACCTATACATCTACATTTAGAGATATTAAAGTGGGATTTCACCTCTCCATAGGAGAAATTTCCCTTCCCAGTTGTATCTGGTGTATTCCAGGCTGTCCAGGACATCTCCACAGGGCTGTGAACACAACAGTGGATCCTTGAGGGAGCCTCTCCTTCCTGGAGCAGTGGCTGGGGCTCAGTTGGGATTCCTTTGAATGCTTCAAACTGCACCAGGTTATCTGGGAGTCTTTCACATTCCCTGGCTCTTGGAAATGCTCATAATGTCCTTTTCTGACCTCTGTCTTCTTAGATTATTTGCCTTTGTGAGAAAGGATTTTCTGTTGTCATGACACCTCATTCCTTGGGTAGATCTGTGTGTCCAAAATGTTAAATAACACGGAGCAAAAGAGACAATGCAAGGGATGTGAAACAGAAAATTACATCAGTTCTCAGGAAATATGCAATAAGAATGTGTTTTATAATATTTTATTATAATAATTATTAAACTCACATAAAGAATTATAATAGATGAGTATTTGGAACAGAAGGAAGAAAAGCTCTCCAAATTCCCTCCTCATCAGTAGAAACACTGTTAGAAGTAGGGTGAGAAAGGACATTTTATAATACTGATAATACTGATTTCTTTATTTTCCCCACTGCCTAAGGAAATGTGCATGACTCAAAATGGGGCCCTCCGAGGTATGAGTATTTCCAAGCCTGCAGTGTCTCTGAAATGAGGATGCTTTCAGGACATGTTGCTGTAACAAAACTTTAACCTCAAAGGATCTTTCTGATCCTTAGTTTGGGAGGAGAGTCTTCCAGCTAATTTATGGTGACATTAGAGGATAACAACATGCACAGTAATGAATTCTCTTTAGCCTTTGGGCTGTAGCTTTGTTTTACTGTCTCCAGGAAAATAAAAGTGGATCTACGGAAATATTCAGGATTTGTGTTTTAATTGCCCCCAAGCGTCTTAACTGATTTGTAAAGACTGTAACTTGTAATGGTATGAGAAAAGAAAAGAAGGATGTTTTCAAGCTAAATTCTTATAAGAATCAGAGGCAAAGTCCAGCAGCAGGAGTAAAGTTCCCAAACACTGAAAATTAGATTTATTACTGTTTAGGCTGAGCATTAAAGGGAAGCATATGGAAAGGGTCAGTTAGTCCTGGACAGGACAAGAAGGAATGAAGGATGGCATGTGCAGGATGAGACAGACCCTCTTTCCATGTGTAAGAATATTCTGGCTTGCAGAAATTTTACAGGATTTCTTAGCTAAATTAAATAACTCTACATAAATGAAAGGGTTTGAAAGGCAATCAGAAATGATAAGACTTACAGATTGAAGAGCTGACCTGCATCCCTCATGTCCCTTGTAAAGCAAGTCAAAGGTGATAAGAAAGGAATAGGGTTGCACTGTCTTTAAATCTGCTTTCTATTTTGGTTTAAAAGGTTTGTCTTTGACTTTTCATCAGGCGTCACATGTATTCTGAAGAGTGGAAGATGATAATTTGTTTAAGCAGAGTTCTCATGATTTAAAGCGATACTGGTACCAATATTTTTTCCTACCATTAACTACATGATATTACAGGATTTTCATACAGTTATAAGCACTGGAAAGAAGGAAAAAATGAGTGTGAAACATAACAGAACCCACCTTTCAGTGTGCTACCTCAGGCCAAAATAAGAATCTTGTCTAAGAACTTGATATCAGACAGAGATAAAAATCCTCCTTTTTAACCAGTTCCTATTTCTTTTAAAAGAAATGGAATGTATTAGTGGAAATGGAATGGATTTTCCCTTTGCTTTAATAGAGTGGAACAGATTACCCCAGTCTGGAGGCCAGAGCAGGCTCCAAATCACAACAAAGTAGAGATTGACATTTTTCTTTCCCTTCCTGTTCTTTGGGAAAAGTTGTGAGTGCAATTGGGGTCTTGCCCAGCCAGGCTGCCTCACTGATGTGCTGGCAGTTCACAAGGCAAGAGTTGAGGCACCAAGGTAATCTCATAGATCCACACAAACCACCCTGTGACATTTCACAAACTCCTCTCCAACTTTCCAATTTCACTTGGAATGTGCCTTCAGCTAAATGAGTTACTCTTGCAGGGGATGCTTCCAATAACAAAAATATATTTCCCTTGGTTCCCAAGCCACAGCAAAATATGGCATTATGGGTCAATGGCACCACTTCATGAACTGAAGAGACAAAACTGGATGTCACAATGATCCATAGCACAGGGGGAAAGTTCCCTCTCTGGACTAACCAGTGTGGAAATTTTTCCTTGCTGCAGGAACTGCTGACATTTGATTCTTATTTGGCAGACAAGGCAGGGAATGGAGGACAAAACAAAGGGCAAGTGAAAAGAAGAAATAAAGAACAGGAAGAGTCTGAAAGGAATGTTATGTGCTCTTTGGTGGGTTATGTGATTAAGGGTCATTCTTTCCAAACGCAGAGACCCAGGGATGAGTCTGAGTCCCTGTAACCTAATCAGTGAATTCAGTCCAGGTGGGTGAGTCAGCCAAAACCACTTTCTCAGGAATGCCCTGAAAACTGGAGGAGTTCCTGAAAAGGCTTACTGTAGGACACAGAAGCAGAAATAATTGTGCAAAAATTGAATGTTTAGCAGGAGCAAAGGCAACAGAAATGAGTGGTCAAGATGGACCAGAAAGAAAAAAAAGAGTGGGAAAATAGATGGAAAAGTGTTGTGGGCAAACTGTCTTGCTGGGCAGGATGTTTGTCTGGCTGAGCCCTTCACCACAATTTACTCTGTCTTATTCCTAAATCCTGCTGCTTTCTCCTGTGCTAGTGAACTCACTGTTGTGAGCCAGCACATAAAGGTGATGGGCTGCAAGCCAGGCTGGCTGTGAGCAGGATGGGAGCTCTGGTGCCAGACTGGGGCTACCAGAGGTCTGGGAGTCCTGGTAAAAGCCTCAGGCAAGGACCTCAAGGCCAGCTGTTCCAAAATCTTAGTCCCACTGATGGAAAAATCTCTACTGTGTCTATTCCTGTAGCAACTTCAGCCCCAGTTAGCTAAAGGAGGGGATGAGGAAGGCAATGTGGTGGCTGTGCTGCTCGTGCTTGAGTGCTGTGTGAGTTTATGAGGAGCTCCCTGTGCTGTTCTCTGTGGCTGTTTGTGTGTGTATTTGTGTGTGCCCTTTTTGGGGACACATGTTCAGCTTTGCTGCTGATGGACCTGGGGTCACAGTGTCACAGCAGCCTCAAAAATGGGTGGGAGGAATATACCTGGTTCTGAACCCCACTTATCTTGGCTACCTTTATCTGTGCACAAAATGCAGGAGATGGGTACCCAGAGGATTAACCCAAAGTACACCATTGTTGCATGTGTTTCATGTCTTTAATTTGAAAAAGAGGAGATTAGATATGGGGAACAAATTATTTCTGTGAGGATGATGAGGCCCTTGAACATGTTGATGAGAGCAGTTGTTGCCACCCCATCCATGGAAGTGTTCGAGGCCAGTTTGGAAGGAGTTTTGAGCAGCCTGGGATAGTGCAAGGTGTCCCTGCACATGGCAGGGGGGTGGAACTGAACTTCAAATTCCTTTCTAACCCAAACCATTCTGTGATTCAGTGATTCAGTCACAACCTTGTGATGGCCTGACTGCTGTGGCTTGGGCTTGGGTGGTCACGAACTGAGGATGTTCATTGCTTTTTTGTGGCAAATGCAAATGCCAAGTCTTCCATGGGGAGAGTGTGCTGAAGGAATCACACCTCTCACCCCATGGATACACAGCTTTGCCACAACAATTTTGTTCTGCACTCATGGCTGCAATGGAGCAGTGCCTGTTTAACCCATTTTCCCATGTAGGAAGGTACTTTGGGTTTTTGTGGGTTTTTGTGGTATTTTTGCAGACCAGCATTTACAGATTGTTGACATCATCCTTTCTCTATTATCAACTTTTTCCTTGCTTTATTGCTGGATCTTTGATGCTGTATAAAGTAATTTTGAAAGGCTTTAAAAGGCAGTTAAAATGTGAAGCATAATTGATTTCCCCCTGCCACCACCACCAAAGGCAAGTAAGTGGACAACACCCATCCTTAGCAATGATCATTATATTCTGGGATTGTTAATGCCATTTCTCTGCCTACTTTTAGTTTGATTATCTAATTGGTTTCCATTTACATTTGGCAAAAAAAGCCAGTCTAATTTTTTTAAATAAAATTTCCACCCTGCTGGTTGACCTTTCTTTTGACTTCCAAAAGCTTTTGCACACAATAAACCAGGGAAGCTGACAGAAATATAAATGGTTGGTTTTACCTTTGACATTGGGTTTTATCTGCCCATGGAAAAGAGCTCTCACATATTGCTTTGCTTTTTCTATCTTCCCCCACAAAGGACTATATCTTGTATTTTTTTTCCTGAAGGAACCCTTCCAAAATAAGATCTTCTTTGTTTTAGTTGCATGTCTTGAGTTTGACATGCCTAATCTTGGTTGTCAGCAACTTTTCAGGCTCAAAGTGTAGCTGAATTTGCTTTCACCTAACTTAACTATCTGAAAGCTCAATGCTGAATCTGAGCCAGATGTCTAAACTTCCTTTATATTTATTAGAGACATCACAGCTCTGCCTCACAATGGGATGAAGTGACTTCTGGTGCTGAATCTATCAGTCCAGCAGCTACAGAGGGAGCCTAAATCATCAGCTTAGACTGAGCACATTACTTAGGGGCAGATACAGTAGATGAAAAACAATCTGTTTCCTGAAACACAGCCCTAACAGGAGCAGCTGCCTCTTACCCAGGTTCATCCAAACCAATCTCAGTGCCCTGTCAGGGGGTGGGGGTGCAGACATTTCACATTCGGGAACTCCTAATGTGTTCAAAAGCATCAG
Organism: Chloebia gouldiae; assembly: GCA_003676055.1. Taxonomy (NCBI): domain Eukaryota; kingdom Metazoa; phylum Chordata; class Aves; order Passeriformes; family Passeridae; genus Chloebia; species Chloebia gouldiae. The sequence goes on along the minus strand of QUSF01000001.1, from coordinate 66,049,881 downwards.
CACAGGTGATGTGGTGCTTACAGGCATAGAAGGACTGGGCTTGGTTCATCCCTTCTAGTTCTAAAGCCTTATTAACAATTCAGTCATGTCAGCTTTTGTCAGGGCATAAAAATGGGGCTTGTGACCTCAGCTTGGATCTGAGTGTCCGACCAAAGCCAGCACCCTGAGCTGGGAAGCAGCAGAAACAGTGAAAGATAACTTGCTATCTCTTTCCTGCTTAAAATGTATTTTCAGAGGATTAATTATAGGAATCCAAATTTGCTCTTTCTCTTATGCAGATAATGGGCAGGTTTAATCTCTGAGAATCTAACACAAACGCACATCCAAGTCCCCTCAAAAAATGTCCTCACAAGCTCTCTGCATTTTAAAGTCATAACTCTTTTACAGTTCACCTGATTAATATTGTTCTGGGTAGCTCCTCAGTTTCTGTTTAGAGCTGATCTTTACAGCAAGACCTGCTCCAGATTATAAAAAAGTAGCTTTCCAAAACTCCAGGTTGCTGTCATTTTAACCAGGACACCAGGTTCTGGATGGTTTGAGCAGAAATAAGTTAAATGGTATCTATCTGGCTTTTTCAAGTGCCATCTGGGCACATTCATTACCTTCACTTGGGCTGTAGCATTAAAAAAAAAAAATTTTATGCTATTAGAAGGTTATTTTTTCTTTCTTTGAGAGAAGTGCTTGCAAAGCACCAGGGGTACAATATGATGACTTTTTACTCCTGGGCAGAATGTCCAAATGTTGCAATCACTCTCTAATGAAAGGAACATATTTTCTTCAGCAAGTTAAGAGGCAAAATATGCAGCTGCATTGCAATGCCCCTGTTTGGAGGGGACATGTTGGTCATTCCATTGGCTGAAGCTTTTGAAACCACATAAACTTCAGCAGAGACAGGGCACTGCAATTTGTAGACTAAATATAACTTTGTGCTTTAAAATTAAGACAGTGGAGAGGAACAGGCAGAGAAGAATGTGATTCCTTCAACCTACTTCAACATCAGCATGAATATAAAATATATCTGTCCTCAATACCTCTAATTCTTTCATCCAGCTATTCCAGAAAATTAAACAAAGTAGAGATTTGTATCACGAGTGTATCACCATGAGAGAAAATTATCTTCCCATTCAGCCCTCACACTCTCTGGGCATTACAGCGAGTGACAGAATCACCAGGGTTGGAAGAGACCTTCAAGACCATCCAGTACAACCATCAAACCAGCACCACCATCATCACTCCCAACCCGAATCCCCAAGTGCCATGTCCTGATGCCTCTTGGAAACTCCCAGGGATGGTGACTCCAACACCTCCCTGGGTCACTTAATCCAATGCCTAGCCATATTTTAAATGGATTTTTTTTTTCTTGATACCTAATCTGAACCTCTCCTGATGCAATTTAAAGTCATTCACTCTCATCCTTTCACTTGAGACATGGCAGATAAAATGAACACTCTCCTGTCAAGGGTAAAGAGCAATAAGGTCCTATCTGAGCTTCATTTACTCCAGGCTGAGCCCCACCAGCTGCCTCAGCTTCTCCTCATCAGCCTTGTGCTCCAGCCCCTTCCCCAACTCTGTTCCCTTCTCTGGATATGTTCAATGCCTTTCTTGTCATGAAGGACCCAAGACTGACCCAAGAATTCGAGGTGTGGCCTCCCCAGTGCCCAGCACAGAGGGAAAATCCCTGCCCTGGTCCTGCTGGCCACACTATGGCTGACACAAGGCCAGGATGCCACTGTGCTCCTTGCCCATCTGGGCACACCATGTTCAGCCACTGCCAGCCTCAGGTCCCTGAATACAGAATTAAAGATGGGCTGAGCCACTTGCCTTGCCCACAGACCACCATTTATTTAGGATGCACTAGGGTTTAGGAGGGTAGATTAATCCTGCTCACTTCCTATTATTCTGGAAGAAAATATTGGAGTTCCAGGCTCTAAACAGACACGGACATATCATAGGGCAGGGAATGGCTGCTCATTCTCTCAGCTTATTGGTATTAACTAAATGCCAAGCAGATTTGTTTTAAGCTTTTGAGCTCCTGTGTCTTTGTCTTGTGTGTGATGCTTTCTAGTAATGTGAGTTCCAGGGCCAAGCGAGTCACAGCATTATTGCTGTTTGCTGAAAACATGCATTTTCACTCAGATCCCATAATTGAAATTCAAGCTGCACATGATGCAATTTGACATTAATTTCAGTTATTTGTGTCTGAGGTTTGCCCCATCCAACAAGAGACGACAGTAAAGAAGAGCACTGGAAATGGAAATACACAGCGCCATTAGATGCAAGGCTTGATTTGTAAATCACTTAGATAGCAATAAAACTGGGGATGGAAATAAAAGTGGCAAAGCTCAGCTTTCTAAGTGTTAAATAATTCAAGAAGGGAAGGGTGAGGGGAAAAAGCACAGACCAAGAGCTTTGTATGTGAAAACAATGGCATCTGAGCAAATCAGAAATTTCAAGCTCTGACTAAATGTAATTTCAGTTCAATTAAAGCATAACATCAAGATTGTGGGCTGCTAAAATCTGGGATGAAGCATGTCATTGCTGTGTGCAATTCTAAAAGATTTACAGCAAAACCTGGATCTAGGAGAGATATTCTCTGAAATGGTGCTGCAGGGCTCTTTACTGAGCAGACAGATCCTGTACAACACCAGGCTGTGGGAAGTCAGAACAAGCAAAATTCATGATGAAAATAATTCTTGCCCCTTTTTTGTATTTATTTATTTATTTATTCATTTATTTTCTCTTTGGGAAGTAACACTGACAGTAAGCTAACCAGAGGAACAGATGCCTAAAGAGAAATCTTTTGTCACCTGAACTTCACAAATTTGAAGTTGAGGGGTTTGTTGTTACTTTCTTTCTGTTCTAAAGATAGTCCATGCTCCGATTACAGGTTTCTGATTTCAGCACAAGAATTGCAGAATGAAATTTTATGCTTTTTGTTTGGCAGGATGCTACTACAATACACTGTGGGGAGGAGAAGAGAGGGTCGGCAACAAGAAAATGTAGGCCAGATTCAAGGAAGCAGATGTGAACATCTGTTCCCCTCTTCTTTCCCTCGGAGAGATTGAAAGTGTTTAAGCATCAGATGCTGCCTTAATAGCAAAACATTTCCTCCAGTGCTCACAAACAGTCTGATAAAAAGCTAAGAAGCAACATTATCTCACAATCTTAAGGAAATAAAGGCTTGGGAATGGAGGTTAAAGATATGCAAGTTACCCAGCAGGGATCTCGTTCCTGCCATTGTAGCCCATCCTGGAGGACTCTAAACTTTGGCCTGATTTTTAACAGTTGAATTCATAACAGTTTCTTTTGATTTGCAAATTTAATCATGTGTATTGCCTGGGAGCCCATCTGACCTCTGGATGCTCAGAACGTTGCTGTTGGATGAGTGGGACAAGGGAGACAATAATTGTGGAGAAACAGCGGTGACAGGAAAGAGGAAAAACTTTTGGAAGGCATCTTGAGAAGTCCTTCAGCTGCATCATGATCCGTATTACCAAGGGTTTGGATGATCCACAAATTGATGAAATTACTTAGGAAACATCTCCAAAGATTCCTTGGCTCACATCTAGAGCAGAGCACATCGTGGCACGTTTTGGATGGGATCAGTCTTGCAGCTGCCACTAGTAAATCTCCTGGATAATGGAAGGATGGGAGGTTTGGATTAGATATTTGGATAATTTCTTTTCCTGTGAGGGTGGTGAGGCCCTGGCACAGGGTGCCCAGAGAAGCTGTGGCTGCCCCATCCCTGGAAGTGTCCAAGGCCAGGTTGGATGTGGCTTGGAGCAACCTGGGATAGTAGAAGGTGTCCCTGCCCATGGCAAGGTGTTGGAATGAGATGATCTTGAAGATCCCATTCAACCCAAACCATTCTATACAAGGAGTATTTTCTTTTAAGCAGATAGTGAATAATATTTATCATTTTTTCTACAGTAAAAAAATTAAATCTACAAAATAAAAAACATATATTGCATTTTCTCCCAACTCCTGAAAGTGAAGCTTGAGCATTCTGATTTTCTTGAGTTCCCTAGTGTGATCACTGAACAAATTCAGTACCCCAGATGTGAAGGGATGGATAAGTAGCCTAGGATGGTAATCAAAATTGTTTCCATCTTGACACCTATACCTGATATATTCCTCTGAACTCCCTTTAACAAATGTAGAAAAATAAGACCCATCAAGTGTGACTCATGTCATCCCAAAACAAACATCCAAGTAAGAAGACTTGCACCCAAAAATCCCATTTTTTCTGCTTTGTCTGGGAGATGACCCAGCTCTGATAGAAACATCAGTGTGCTAGAAATAGAAAGTGAAAGGAGATGTGTTTCCAGTTGTCAAGTAAACAGAGAAAACTAAAGGTAGGAGAAACATCCAAGCACTGAAACATCAAACCATTTGCCCTGGATGTCAGAAGAAAAACAGATTTTCACCCCAAAGTTTTTACAGTAAAAAAACTGTTGAGTACCATGTCCCTCTCCAGGAATGTTGTACAATTACACAGGAAAGCCTTGGAGAAATGAAAGATCAAGGAAAACCCAGAGCAACTGTTTTCAAGCTGGATTTTATTTTGAAAGCTGCTGTTTCTATCAGAGATTTGAAGAAAGGAGTTGAAAGCACCTGTGGTGGCTTTGGTTTTTTTCCAAGCATATCACAAAATATATTTCCTATTTCCCCAGACCTTGCCTCACCTCTCTTCACAGCTACAAAAGGACCTGTATAAGTGTCAGAACAGTAATTTTTCCTTGCAAAATCTCTACCATCTTTCCTCCTGAGAAATAATGATCCCCAACAGTGAATATTCTGATAATAATTTAGGAAAGGTGACAATTCTGCTGTGAGTGATGCTATCTGTCACAAAAGGTCAAAATGTTTGCTTCAGACAATTTTTAATGAACTCATTATAATCAAACCAAAATCATGCACTGGAAGAAAATAATGCTTAAGTGCTTGTGTTTATTTGGTCTTTCATTGGCTCACACCAGAACACCCCAAACAATTGTCTGTGAAAAATGTTTCACAGAAGAAACAAAAGAAGAAACAAAAGGAAATATTTTTCACTTTTACCCATTTTCTGGTTGTTTTCATAGTCTGCAAACAGCATGGGAAGTTATTATTTGCCAACAGCTGTAAGAAAATCAGCCACAAAAGCCCCTCCTCTTTCAGAAATGTTAATTCAATAACATTCCTGTTGTGGCCAAAAATGCCTTTTCAAAGCCATTCCAGATCTGCTGTGCTCAGTGCTTGGTAAATCTTTGATCTGACACCTAAGAATACAAGAGATTTTATAGAAAGACATTCAAGATTACAGATAAAGATCTTATGTTTTTCTCTGACTGGAATATTTCTTTCCAGAGATGATAACCAAATACTGAAGCTATCTTTCATTTATTTACATAGGTAACTACTTTTTTTTTTTTTTAATATTCATCTTTGTTGATTGTCGCAAAGTGTTTTCTGGCTGAATATTACAAGAATTTTCTTGGAGGTGGCTGCAACATTCACCTCTAACATTCAGTAGTTTGTTATTTTAGGGATGTTTTCCACACAAGCACTTCTTTTCCTGTATTTATTATTTTTAAAATTTTATTTCTCTAATCTTTGAAAAATAAAGTATTATAGGTTAAGCATTTAATATTACAAACCTCTACTGCTAAAATAAATTTCAGCATATTAACTCTAAGAATTAAACATGTGCACTGAGTCAATGTAGTCTCACCTGGGTACAAAGCAGGGCTTCCAAAGTGTCAACAAAATGATGAAGTTGTTTTTGTAAAATAAAATAAAAAAAGTTTAAAAAATATGCATTTTCCATAGTACAAGCAGCATATAACTTCTTCAGCTGTTTCAGTATAAAATGTGGTAGCCTTCAGAGCAGAGGAGGATAGATCTCACTGAGTGATGGAGTCAGAATGCCTGAAGTCATTTATTGTCTGAAACACACACACACACACCTCCCAAGCCAGTTAAAATATGTAAACTTCAGTGAAGGAAACAGCAACACTAAATAAAACTTCTCATTTCTGCCAAGGTCAATAGCACCACAGAAAGGCCCCTGGAGCTGGGGAAACAGAGCAGACAGAGCTGTATTATATCATCTTCTCCCACACTGACACTACCTTACACTGTGGATGATGGACATAAATTGGAGCTATTTGTTGAGTAACTCTGCTTCTCGGTCTGGATAAAGGAAGGGACAAGTTGATTGCTGGATGTAGTAGTCTTGGTCTGGCTATTTTTGAGGGAACAAATAGAACAAAGTGAATTAATTTACTGCATCAGCTGGGAAGACCTTCAGGTGACCTTGGAAAGAATTGGGAAAAACAAAGAAATGACTCAAGGGAAGAAATGGACAACTGAAGAACAGTGCAAGGAGAAAAATAAAAACTCCAACTGTCTCTGCAAAAAAATTTATTACCTTGAGACACAATGAATAATGAATTCTGGAGCATCCAGCAGATTGTTTCAGATGTTGTTTTTAAATGTCCTTTTTAAATGACAGTTTTACATTTTTGTTTTCATCTTCAAAGGCTGGATTCGTTGATCTCAGAGGTCTTTTCTGAGATTTTGTGATTCTGTGATTCCCAAACCTCGTTAAGACACTTGAGAAATGTCTTAGACAGATGTGAACAGCCAAATTTCCTAAATTGCTTTCAGCATACTGTGCCACACAACTGTAAGCCTCCCTCAACACTATTTATATATTAATATAAAGCTAACTTTATATTAATATATATTATAGAAGTGACTTAGCAATTTGTTGTGGGCAGGTTGGATGGCGTTTGAAGCAATCTGGTCTAGGGGAAGGTGTCCCTGCCCATGGCTGGGGAGGTGGAATAATATGGTCTTTAGGGCCCCATCCAACTCAAACCATCCTGTGATTCCATGAATTTGCAGTGGTTTGCATTCTCTGTTGAGCACTCTGTCTGGAATAAGTTCTAAAAATCACAGGTGATTCCTTCAACCAGATTTTAGGGGTTTTTTTTCAGAGAGAGTAGTGTAGTTCGAAGGTGTCAGTGCTCCTGGAAGAGATGAAAAAAAAAAAGAGCAAATTAACTTGTTTATTAACAGAAATTATAATAAAGGATTAGCAACATAAAATATCTGGAACTCTTAGAACAGGATTTAATGAAATCCCTCACACCAGGCCTGGTTAGATGTAATTTCTCTCTTTGTCTGTCTAAATATTGCATGGGCATTAACTTTCTCCTTTACAATGTTAATCTGATGTCTTGTCAAGGGAGAAAAATTACTTAAAATGTGCAAAAGCTACCAGCAGGCTGATGGTTATTACTTTGTGCCATACGATTTGAAAACATTAATCTAATGGGAGATAGACACAGGTCTTTCATGACTAAATGGGAAACGTGTCCATCCTCCACTGCTGCAGTCTGAGGAGCTGAGGGAGCAGCAAATAGCAAAAACAAAGTTAAAAGAGAGAAAAGAAATTAGTGCAGTGCTAATGACAAACAGGAACTCGTGAAACAGCACATGACCTTCTCTCACATTCTCCCCTTTATGAGTAAAAAGCCCTTTTAATTCCTTCTCATTTACATTATTGCAAAATCAACCAGATGCAATATGAATGCTTTTCTTTTTGTCTCTTTTTTCCCCTAATTCTGCCCCCAGTTTTCTCTCTTTACTTCCTGACAAAGCACATTCAAAGCAGAAGATATGTCTAAGTGCCCTGATTCAATAAAGTATTTCCACTGGGCAACCCCAGTTTGCATAAAATAATTAAGGGACTTGGGATGAGAAACAAACTGGCATGATGATGGAACTGGCGGGCTGGAATAAATTAGTTCAGTAGTCATCAGTGAACAAGCAGAGCACATGTGGTCTTTAAAAGAGACTAAGAGCCAGAGGGAAAAGAGCAAAGCCACATTTTGGATGTCCACAAGGATTTTCCAGGACATCATATAAATGTTTTGAAGAACAAACTGTTTAGTGATGATCTAAAGCATTCAAGGCATGATTCCATTTCTGTAGTGCAGTATTCACCTTCAGTCTTGACTGTAATTATCTTCACAGCATCTTTCTGGTCCTGGATAATATTGGAATATTTTAATAATTCTAACAAAGGCTTAAGCTTTGAAAGACCAGGAGTTGGGTACATGAAAGGATCTGGGAGACTGTGGCCAAATTACCATTTCAACAGAACTAAAGTGGAATTAAGAGCCTCGTTGGTTATGATTTGCCACTGAGTAACCCTGGAAGTTTTTGGACTTCTGAAAACAATGAGCAATCAGGAACATCTCTCAGATAAGAGATGCACTAAACAGGAATTCTGCACCAGAACTGGTTGCACAACAAAGTTGGTTTTGTAATGAATTGAGAAGCACATTCAGACTGTGATTAATTTGAATTACCACAAACTTCTTATGATGAAGAGTCTTGCCTAGAATGTTAAATGACGAAGCCCTTTTTGCTGCCCAGGGACAGGAGGATAGCCTGGGATATTTAAGGTTAAGCAAAAGGGACAGACTTCGCCCAGGTTTCAGGTTCCTCCCATGGATCTGCAGTGTACAAGGCCAGAATTACCTTAATGCTGGGAGCATTTAATTTCCAGTAGTTGCTTCAAGAGGAGTCTTTCCTTTCTGTCTGTAGTTTTTAGATCCCAACATCTGAGTTTTCTTCAGAGTAAACAGCTTCAGTAACTCAGAATCATGGAATGGTTTGGGCTGCAAGGACCTTAGAGATCCTCCAGTTCCAATCCCCTGCCATGGGCAGGGACATGATGCAAAATAACACTGAGGGAGGAGCTGATATTTCTTCTCTGCCTGTATTTAATGTTTCAGCAATTACTCACCCTGCCCAGGAGGGATCTGGGCTCCTGACCCTCTCCCAAGCATCATCACTAGTGAACAGTTTGGACCTGAACAAACATACAGTGATTTAATAAGCTGCTCCCACTACCTCCACTGTGGTGAACTTCTTGCCTAGAAAATGGAAAAACAACATTTGGAAAACAGGCCATCACTAACAATGCCAATCACTAATTTTGTAAAAAGGAAAATAGAACCTCGTAATAGAAATTGATCCTGGTGGTTTGTCTCTGAAGCAATCTTGCTAATGTACTCTCATCTCTTTTTTTCATATTTGCCTTCTTTGAATATTTTTTTATTACTTTGATAAGAAAGATGTGTGCTAATGCCTTTATAAACAATTCCATGGGTGAGGGCATGGATGTTAACATCTTTGAAATGGGTCTTATTGTCTCTATTAACTTCAAGTGTTGTTACAGATCTCAGACAGTTTGACTCCTGAAACAAGTGGGTCTGCACAAGCCTGAGTTTCTGAACTTTGGGGTAAAATTCCAAGTTGAAGGGGGAGTATGGGGTAGGCAGTTTGGGAAGGCTGCACCTTCATGGTACCTGAGGCAATGAGGAAAGGCGGAGGGCAACGTGCAGTAAGGTAGAAAAATTATAAAAGAAAGGCTTCATAAAATCAGGCCTGCTCTGTTACATCAGTGGCTGGCCTTGTCAAGGTAGCACTTTGCAAGTTCCCATGTGAAAGCAATCCTGGTGTGAACAGTTTGTTAACACAATAATCTATTTCTGGGTGAACAACAACTAGCACCTGCATAAACATTAAATATATCCCATGAGAAACAATGAATAAAATGTGTACACTTAAGACTAGAGAGATTTGATGGACAAGTAAAATACCTTTTACTAACCAATAAAGTAATTGGCTAGAAAGCTACTAACCAATTGGAGTAATCACACATGAGGTCTGTTAAACTGTATAAGAAAGAGTTATGTGGATAAAGAAAGGGCTTTTTCCACCATGAAGAAAATGAAGTCTCATGTGATTTATTCCTTTAGCTGGGAGTTTGGGATAAAAGGAGGCTGTGCCCTACAAAACCTTGAGAGAGAGAAAACCTTGGGGGCTGTGTCCCTGTGAACTCCCTCCCTTCATTTTTATAAACTTGCAGGATTCCTCTGTCTCCTTTATGGACACTGGCTTCTGACAGCATGATTTCCTGTACATTTTCAACTAAAATTTGTAATATTTGCAGTAATTCTATTTTCTAACTCAGAAACAGTGTAACAGAAGCAGGTGCCAGTTACAGAAATAATTAGTAAACTGCATAATATATAGGTATAATGTTCCCAAAAAACCCCTCAGAAATCCAGACTGCCCAGGAACAAATTGGAACAACATAAGCTGCTTAAACTCACAAAATAGGTAAGAGAATTACCAAGAAGCACTTATATTCTTGTTTAGCAACCAAGGAAGGTTGCTTCCTTTGGAGGCTCTTTTTGCTCCTGGTGAATCCTCACTGAAAGCAGAAATGAGCAGCAGGAATTGCAATGGAGATATTACAGTACTGTGATATCCCAGATCTCACACCTCAGATCAGAACTTCTGCCCACAACATCCATAAAATAAAGGCAGGCTCTGTCACAAGATAAAACCCTGCTTTGGCACTAAGCTCAGGTCCTTCTTGAATTTAATTCCCAATATGGAAGTACTGATTGGGAAGACTGCAATATAACAACCTGGGGAATGTGGAACCCCAGTAAATAACAGTGTGTGTGTGTCCTTGGACAATTTGTAGACAGCTTGAAGAGGTGTACAGGTCTGAGCTGCTGTAAGGCTCATGCTCTGAACCACACAGAAAAGTTGGCTGCTGCAGAGGAATGGGTGGATTTTTTGTGTGATCTCACCCTTCCAAATACATCCAAAGCTGTAGAACGCCATGGGAGAATCTGTAGTTCCAAACCCCTTCTTCTACATCATCTCTATGTTACTCCATGACTTCCCCAACAGCATTTAATTACCAAAACACTTCAGCTAAAATCAGCTGGTGGATGGTTTGGGGGAAAATATCAGTCTTCTGAAACACATTTAATTTTGTACGTCTTCATTTCCCTATTTTCAATCTAAAAATAATTTAAAACTGAAAGTTCTACTAATTACCTTGTACTATATTTCAATAAATAAATAGATAAATGAATAAATAAATCTCTCACTATGCCAAATATTTAAATGAAAAATAATGGAACAAAATGTCACCATGAGACAGGTAATATCCCAGATATAGAGGACATAACATAGAATATTGAGACCAAGAAATGCCCAATTTCAGAGCAACTTTAGGACCAAGAAAAACCTTTTTTTAAGACCTGAGAGTTAAATCTATATGAGGTATCATTAAACTGTGTTCCCTGGTGGGGTGCATGGGAGCTCCAGGAGATCCTTCTGAAAATGAGTTTTCCTAAAACTGGCAAGATCCGCTCCATGGTTGAAATGAATGCATTAAAAAAAAAAAAAAAAGTAAAAAAAAAAAAAAAGTTGGGGCTTTGGAGAATAAAACCCCACAAAATTATCCTAGTAATGTGTAACTGTTCACAGAAAAATAAACCTTGCTTCTTTCTAAAACATTTTAAAAGTGACACAAATACACAAACTGTGTTCAACTGTATCAGCAGACTCTAAAACATGAGTTCAGCCTTGGTTCTGCCTCTGATTCCTTTTGGAAAGGAATTCTGCTTTCGTTGCCCTGATTGAATCCCTTCTTGGAAAAGACATAATTATCCAGGTGAGCTTGTTCTCTCACAAGTGGATTTTGCTTCACAGTCAAACTGCCTATTTGTTGCAGAAATTCTGTTTTATTTTTTTAATTCTCAGGGAGCAATTGTCTGTAAAGAAAGATTGGAGCATCTTGTCACTCCTACCAATAAAATCCAGATGTTATGGCATTATTTCCTCTTCTGGAACTTTAGGGGATAGGAAGGCTTTCCTTAAGAGGAGAAGGGATAAGGAGAGGCAGTTATGTGGTCCCATTTTCAAGGAAAATAATCTTGTGTGCAACAATGACAAGTACACAAATGAGAATAATTAATCCTAGATGGATGGAGACAAGGCTGTGCTGATAGCTTGTTGCATACAGCTTTTCCTGAAGAAATGTATTTGATCCTTGCCTTATTATGTGCTTTACAGCAGCATTTTGTAGATCTTGGCATTCTGCTGATCAGGCTGAAGCCAGCAGGGAAAACAGAGATGCAGAGCTTAGTTCATTTGCCTAATGATGCAACCAGTGTGATTGGAGATACCCCAAGGTACTTGACACATTTGCAGGGGATTGGCAGATCTGACAGAGGTCCTATAGGATGTGCATATATTTTTGGAACTGGGAGCCACAGCTCTAGAGAACCTCATATTTCTCCAGGTACTTTGTCAGGAATTAATATGAAAAAATATTTTACAGTAGCTGATTAATTGATAAATTAAATGCAACATAAATTTGCATTAATAATATAAAATAATTTTAATTGTGTCCTAGCCTGAAGAACAGGGTCAGGGAGGACCTCATCCCTCTCTACAACTCTCTGATATCAGCTTGTAGCCAGGTGAGGGTGGTAACAAGTGACATGACAAGAGGATGTGGCCTCACGTTGTGCCAGGGGAGGCTCAGGCTGGACATCAAGAATTATTTCTTTAGTGAAAGGCTGGTTAAGTATTAACCAGCTTCAGTGAAAGGTTGGTTAAGAACAGGAAGAGTTGTCATCCCCAAAAATGTTCAGGAAACGACTGAACACGGCACTTAGTGCCATAATCTAATTGACAAGGTGGTGTTCCAAAGATTGGGATTAATGATCTTGGAGGTATTTTTCAACACTAATGATTTTCTCTTTGAATAGGTTTGGTCCCAGTCACCCTAGAAACCAGTGGCAGAACCAGGAGCAATGCCAAATTCCTCCTGACTGAAGCATGGAAAATATTCCCATCTCACCATGTGCTGATCCAGGGATGCTCAGGCACAGACAACACCAGTGTAAAGTGAGGCTCTCTGTTAAAAACAAAATCAGGCACAGGTGGCTGCTGAATTCACTGTGACATCTCCAAGTGTTACCATGGAAATTTCTAGGGAGTTTGGTATCAAGCATATGCAGAGGAACTCAGCCTGGGAGCTGCTGGGTGAGGCATATATAATATATAATTCTTCAGTGAGCTCAGGATGGCCAGAGTGACAGTTTTGGATGGCCCCTCTGCTCTCCTGCTGAGCTCAGCTCCGACTGTGACAGAATTCCAGCCCAGCACAGCCCTGTGTTTCCAAATGCCTCTGTCTAGACTTGGGTCTGGACAAAAGCTAGTTGATGCTTTGAGCAGCAAAAAGCTTTAGAACGAATTTCAGTTAAACTTCTGAGTTTTCAAATTGCAGAGCTGGGGAGGAGGGAGTATGAAGGGAAGCGTGAGCTGATGCCATGTGTGTGTGGGGGCAGGAGGGAGAGGAATCCAGGTGTAAAATTGCAGAGCTGTGTCCTCTAAGTAAGAGCTGTGTATCCTGCAGTCCTCTTGCCCAGCTGGAAAATCCTGTGGGGGAATTCACAGTTCTTGAATTTGGTACCACGTTCATTAGGATAGTCTTAGTGTGTGTGGGGGAAATAAATAAAAAACAAACCTTCCTGGTCTGTAAAGTTTTTATTTTAAGAGTCACTTTACACCAGTTGTTCAGTAGCAGAAGCACTTCAACAATTAAATCCAGAAGTACTGCTGGCAGTGGGAAGAGCAAGCTGAACACTGCCATTTAGCTGGAAATGTCATTTATCTAAAGCTCAGCATTTATGGCCTTCTTGCACATAGTTAACCTAGCAGGTAGAAGAGTATTTTGGAGATTGCCAATGCATATTCCAAAACATTCAGTAATCAAAATGTGCAGGTGGCTTTAGGGTGCCACATATCCTTTTTTTTTTCAAAATGCAGAAAAATTTCCTGTCCCACTAGTGAGAGAAAATTGATGCTTGCTTTTTCCAGCTGAAATAGGAATAGGACTTTTTGAACAGCAATATAATATGGAAGATAAAGCTTGTTGTTCCATAGAACAGAATTGTGTATTTATTATTTATGGTTCATAACAGACAGGCAACTCCATGAAAAAACTTAATCTCCTTTTTAGACATTGTGGAGTAGAATTATAAAAAATCTTCCTGTTCTGTGGAGGGAAAGAAGACAAACAGAGAGGAAATGAAGTTTCAATATTTCCATTTTAAGCTGCAGAGTACAGAGAGCTTTGCCCAAGGTCTGTGAAGTGTCTGTGGCAGGGTCAGGAGCTGCAGCCACAGCTCAGAATCCCAAATAACTTTTCTCAGATAAGTTCAAGTATTGGTTCAATACTTGCTCATAGGTTTTTCTATGCTCCTGCACACAGCATGGAAAACAAGGTGTATCCATCTAAATTCTCTGAAAAAAACTTGATTTGAAGCTATTTACTCACTGTGCTCCAAATGCCAGGCTCTTCATCACACTGATGTTGGTGTTCTGATTTAAGATCACAACTCCCTGCACAGGGATGATGTCCCAGGCTCGAGCTGGTGGGGGAATATCAGACTTTACCCACTGGCTGTGACCACTTCAACCAGGTGTCTGAATCACAGAATCACAGAATAGTTTGGGATGGAAGGGACATTAAAGATGATTTAATTCCAACCCCTTGCCATGGGCAGGGACACCTCCCACTAGAAGAGGCTGCTCAGACCCCCATCAAATCTGGCCTTGAATAATTCTAGGGATGGGGCCTCCACAGCTTCTCTGGACAACTTGGTGAAATAGAGGCTGAAATACTGTCAAGAAAACAAAGCTACTGTATATTTCTTCATTGGTACTTGATTAATGACTGAGAATGAGAAAATCAGAGTCAAAATATGAAGTATTTCACTGCTCAGCTAAGTCATGAAGGGAAGACTAAAAAATGTCACACAATAAAGCAAAACTTGCCTCAGGTCATTGCTTTCCAGGAATTGGATCCCAAACCTGATATTATCATGGAGGTAGGATACAATTTCAACTAGTTTTCAAAACTTTCTGAAATTCTGTTTTAATCCAAGTTTTTTATGTCAAGCCATTGAATCAATATATTGTGAAGTTTTGTGTGGAAAGACTTCCTCTGGTTCTATCCTCCAGGATAAAAAAGGTAGACAAGAAATGCAAGAAAATCAAGAAATGTCAAGTTTATTTACTGCCTTGGGATGAACCAATACAAATACCCGGGGTCCTCTTCCCCCTATTTAGGTTGTAACTCAGGAAGAAAATGTTTCTTTGTCTCTTCCTGGCAAAGCAGAGTTTATTTTGGATGACATTATGCTCAGGTCTCTTCCAAGGAAATACGCACATGCACTCCCCTTATTGGTCAGCAAAACGGAATGCATAGTGAAAAATCACTGAAATTTTACATAACCTATTTACTCAGTGAAGAAAAGGCACAGATCTACTTTGCATAATCCTCTACACAAGAAATCTTTGAACAAAAAACCATTTGAATATAAATCATTCTGAGGCCTATCCAGTGCTGTTGTTTAGAGCTGCACCTTTACCTGCTTGTGACGAGAAAGAGCGTGAGCACACACAAATCCATGGCTGATAATTTTTCTCTGTCTTTTGGACACTTTCATCTTCCCCTTCAGACCCTGGTTTTTCAGGAAAGCAGGATAATTATGCTAATAGGTGCTTTTATTCTGGCATGAAAATTACATTTTTTTTTTCAGCTTGGTTTCTGTCATTTAGAAAAGAGTTTAGAGAGAAGTGAAAATTAAAGAGCACTGATTTCAGAATAAAAGTATTTACACAAGTCTGTGGTTTAGAATTACTGCTTTGGATGTTTTCATAATGCTTGTCTAGTTTTGTGTGCCCAATTCAGGTGTTTTGGGTAGGAGTCTCATGTACCTAAATATCGAATGATGAAAGTTTGATTCGCAATTTGCCAGTTATTTAATGACATTGATCTTGAATACCTGTAGCACTTCCAGAAACACTAGGGAAGAATTTATCCAATATCTTAATTGGAACACAATTAATTGGACCCATGAGATGTCAACCCAAATGTAGTAACTCCACCATTCTTGGTCTAATTAAATGGAAATACTGCTTTTTCTCTTGGTGTCATTAAAGACTAACACGGTCAGGACTCATATGACTATTCTTCATGATGATTTATTTTATTATTCCTTACCAGAGATGCAGATTGGTGAGCACTCAGTAATTATGGCACATTTCTTCAGGGTTTCATGCTGCTGACAGAAAACACACATGAAACTCATCATTTTCTGCTCCAAACAAAACGTAATTCTATTTGTCATCTCTCCCTTACTCATAAAAGAGCAAAAATGAGTGCAAAGAAAGCCTGCACAGAAGGAAACATTCTCCTTTCACTCCTCGCTGTAGGAAGAGGTTCAGAGAAGATAGAGAACCTGAGCTATGGTAAGGATGCGAGTTTACCACCTTTGAAGAGAGGTGTAGATGTCAGATTTGTGAAACTTCAGAGCTGTAACTGCGTAAGTACAAAGATTGGATGAAATATTAATCCAGCCCATAGTTCCTGCCTCTGGCAGTGACCAATAATATAAATTTATGGGAAAATGATAGTACTAGGAGAATGCAAACTGTCTGAACATGCACATACTCATTGAATAATAAATACCAGTAAGAGGAAAAAAGGATCAAACATTGAAGGATTGATAAAGTCCCAAGTTAGGCACTTGCAGAACCATGGAAATTGGCATCCTGATGGCAGCTACTCAAAGAATGCCAAAAAACCTCTTCCTGCATGCAAAGCACCTGCTGGATTCCCACACAGTACCCCAGCAAGAAACTTTAAAATAGTGCAGAAATTGCAGTTTGGATAATTTAGTCATCGTCCAGAGGAGAATGAGAACATGACGCAGCTGCATTAAAATTCCCAGGCAATCCTATATTACTGCTTTGATGCAGAGATGGTAAAACGTGGGTAATTTTTGTGTGGTTTTTTGGGAAATAAAGCCTTGAGGAATTTTTGTGTGTTTTCCACACAGAGATCAAAATGTGTTCCATCTGGGGCTGTGCAGCAGATTAGATCATTAATCCATTATTTTGCATCTAACCTCAATGGGCAGTTGCTGCCACAGGGCTTGAACTATGTTGTGTTACCCAAAGTTTTCCAGTCTGGAACACGTTCAGTGCTCCTCAGCTGGGAAGGAGACGCAGGAGGATGGAATTCACGTTGAGCTCCTAACTGAGCTCATTTGGGGGAAATGTGGGATCTAATCTCCTAAAACATCTATCAGTACAACTGATGTGACCAGGGGAATCTGAAGGGTAAATATCAACCCATGGAAGATGGACTAGGGACTGTTTTTAAGAAATCTCTTTGATCTTCATCATCTTCATGAGCGCAGGGCTTTCTTCCAGCCATGAGGATGAAGCTGGACACGTCTAGCCTAAAATCTCCCCAGCAGCTTTTTCCAAGAGCTATGCAGATAATCAGAAGTTTGCAACAGATTTTTCAGAAATAATTATGTGTGAGATTCCATATGGGGTGGGCCAGTTTGTTTGTTCAATGAAGGAAATGTTACCAAAGTCCTTCTGCCAATGCATTAAATATTTAGTGTCTTCTGCTTAGCTCCTCTATATCAACAATTTAACTTCCCATTCTCTTATTCATATAACAATTTAGCTGGATTAAGAGAATTTAACTGACATGTAAGGCAAACAAAACTCTATCAAATAGATTTCTTGGTCTCTTTGAAATGTGTGCACAAAACCTACAGGAATACAAGTCCAGAAAATATTTGTAAGAAACTGTTTTTATCTATTCACAAAAAACAAAAAAACCCAAGCATTAATATTTCACATTACAAAATGAATATAGCAAATATAAAATTTATTACTTAAGAATTTCTTTTGAATGCAGGATCATGAAAAGTTTATAAACATTCATAGATAAAGGAAGTTTCAAGGTATTTTGCAAGCAATCTTATCCAAAATGACAAAATGTCCTAATGCTGTTTGGTTTTCAACATATATGAAAATGTTTTCCCCAAATGCATTTTCAGGGTAGATATATGTGCACTGCTGTCTGGGGCCAGATCTGTGGGGTCTGATTATTTCACTGAGTTTGATGGAATTAACATAATTATACCTCTTCGTTGTTACTTTTTTTATCTTCACAATGTCGAAAACTAAATTAAGCTTTGTGACATATTCATCTCTCTTTCTATTTCAAATAATATTTTTTCTTTTTTTTTTCAGGCATTTTCTGAAAATTATTGAGTATTACTGGCAAAGCAACAATATTTGCATCCTACTTCCACCGTCTTTTTAGAAATAATTCCTCTTTTCTTTATCCCCATGGCAAAACAGTAATTTAGATCACTGAAGTCATAGCAGTGACATTTTCCCTTTCCAAAATACTCCATCTTAAAAATGATTTCAGATAAGATTGAGATCAAATAGAGAGTATTTGGTAAAATGTCTTAATGAGAAAATTTACATGGTGAATATTCTACTCCTCTGCAAAGTGCTGCAGTGCTGACATTGTTTTGGAAACACAAAACCATCTCAGAAACCTGGGTGTTTTGTTTTTCAAGCTCAACTTTCATGAACAGCATGCTGTGTTACTTTGAAAGTATCCAGCTTACTAGGAACATAGAGAGGCTTTTAGGACTCCCTGGCACGGCTGAAGGTTTGAAAGATTCTCCACTTCCTCCAGTACCAGCACAGCCTTCAAGTGCAGGTGAGAGATGCCCCGTTGTCACTTTGCAGCTCGATTCATTGGAAAATCTTCATTGTCCCAACTCAGACCATTAAATTCTGATTCCCAGCTCACCGTTTTTCCTCAGAAATAAAGGCTGTTCCTACTTAAGAAATAATTTAGACCAGCAGCAGTGGGTCTGCACCAAAGAAGAGTTGTTTTTAAAGTCCATGTACCCATACTATAGACAAGTTTTTAGTTTAATACTGGACCTAACCTAGTGGTGTGGTCTTATTGCAGACTTACACCTTGACTGGTTTGGGTGAGCCCCAGACTTATTCTAATTCGTTCCAAATTGAGCTGTTTGGTGTCTGCCAAGCTCTGTGACAAAAACCAAAATGCAACAATAAGAATTATTGTGAGAGCCCTCTCAGCACTTTCTAGATTCTAGCTAACTGATCCTTCTCCTTCTCCTGATTCAAACTAAAACCCTAATGTAGGAACACAAACTACTGTGATGACATCAAACCTTCCCTCTGCTCTCTACACAAATATTTTGCTAAATACCAAGCTGTGCAAGAGGTTTATGGCATTGTCTCTGAGATGCTTTACAGCCCAAATCCAAGCTGGCTACCTACCTATATGTGTAATCTGGAATTTATGACATGCTATTCAAGTCTGAAGGACCAGCCATGGTTGTTAAATTGAAAGTTTTGTTTATGGGCAGAGAGGAAGCACACTTTACCTATAGATTAGGTAAAACCAAGAGTTTGCTGGTGTAATTTACATTTAATTTACAGTATAATTATTCACAGTCAAATTCAGAATCATCACAAATCCAGTTATAAGGAAGAGAAGATAATAATGTGGGTGAAGTGCTTATGTACAGAGAAAGTAACAAAAATAAAATCATAGAAAATCTAAAAGGGACCCACAAAGATCACGGAGTTCAATTCCCTGCTCCTCACAGGACTTCCCAAACTAAACCTTGTGACTGAGAGCATCATCCAGGAGCTCTTTAGTGCCATAAGCACTTTCCTGGGGAGTCTGTTCCAGTGACTGACCTCCCTCTCAGTGAAGAACCTTTCCTTGATGTCCAATTTGAACTTCCCCAATGCTGCTCCAGAACAATTCTATGTGTCCTCTTGGTCACCAGTGAGAGGAGATCAGCACCTTCCCCTCCACTGCCCCACCTGAGGAAGGTGTCGGCTGTGATGAGGTTCTCCAAGCTGAACAAGTTAGTTAAGCCATATAATTAAAATTGTTAATCCATGCACTTCTTAACATCCATCCTCTTTCCTGGCACTATGCTGACCCTTCCACAGCTCCTGTGGAACAATGTCAATAACTCTGCAGGCAATGACTCTCAACCTGGAACAGCAGACACCTCTATTTCAGGAGTTAATCTCAAAAGAGAAGAGACAACCCTTGCTAGAAAAATTGGCAAGACAAAGTAATTACATTTCCAAGGAAGCAGAGTCCAGCACAGCTCCTCACTCTCTCCTGTGATGTGGAGGACAAGTTTACAAAGGTAGAGTAATGGTAAAAAAATTAGATCAGTCACCCAATAGGTTGAAGTAAGTTTTATCTCCAACACCTCTTTTTGAAACAGTACTGCACTCAGGTAAAGCAAAATAAACTCATAATAAAGTAAAGCACTGCCATGGCTGGTGGTTTTCTTGAAGAGACCTTCAGGAAGAGACCAACCATCATATGACAAATGTGAACAGTAGCAAGTAATGCATGGCTGGGTGACTAAATGATTCTTTGAGAGAGGTATCAGTTCTTCAGGCTCAGGATTCTCTGGGGGTATGTTCATGCATGAGAGAAGCATGATAAGCAGTCCTATTTCATGCTTAATAAAGCGTCTCACTCCCACCTTACAGCCAAAAATACACTCACACTGGCAAGCACCCTGTGTGTCAGATTATGAGGAGGCATTTATTGAACAGTATAAAAATTTCTGTTATTTCTCTTTTAGGAAATTCTATTAGTAAAAAGAAGTGGTTATCTCTTTGAGAAAAAAAAAATTAATTGAATAGTTCTCACCTCAGAATATAGATTTACACAGGTTTGTATGAAATTATTCACATTCCAGGATCTGGCAACTATTCATGTTCCCATCTGCAAGCTGTAGCTTAACTGCTTAACAAGATCAAAACCAGAGTATGTGTAATGGATTAATCATTCAAAGCTACTCAGTTGAGAGGGGAATATACCAGAGAGAGACACAAATTATTTTGGATGTATTAAAAAAAGGTCATGCATTAGAAATAGGAATAGAAATAGAAAAGAAAACAGAGATAGGAATCTAAAACAGAGAAAATGCCACATAAGTTTTGAGAATTGTTCCTGATAGGGATCTGAAGACTATAAAGCACCTTCACTGCAGAATCAGTGGCACTGTAACCACTGGGAAACTGAAACAGGAGGGGAGCAGCTCCAAAGAGCACAGGGAGGGGACAGCCTGGCCTAAGGGGTCTTTTCTATCTAGTGCACCAGAACTGTTCTTAATAAACTTGCCAGCTTCTCAAAAGCAAAGCATGAGCTGAATCAACTTCAAAATGTACCAATAATAGGGATGAAAAGTGCCAAAACCCCATTTCAAGGTGATGTGAGTAGGATTGTCAAAACAGGATGAATGCTGGCAGCCAGGTCCATGGACTGAAATACAGCTCATAAAATGAGTGGCTGGTCTCCACAGCAGTGTCATTTATCTCTCACCTTGATTTGGACATATCAAACTGTTGAAAACTGTTCAGTGTTTTCCAAAACCTACCATTTAAATTCATTCAGATATGGAGAATACCTAAAGAGGAGAACAAATCCCAGTTATGCTTCCATTTCCATCACAAAACTTCTGTTGCCTTTGCTGACAGAGGAAGAAATATGATTTCTGTTCATCCTGTAATTCCAGGTTTTATCTGAAGAGAAACCAAAGACAAAAAGAACAATTCTGGTTCTGCTAAATGTACCTGTCTGCTTTAATATCAATTGAACTTGTCTCTCTAAATATTTTACAAGACATAACTTTTTTCTTTCATTTCTCTTCATCTTTCTCTTTACTTCATTATTTTTCTACTGGGATAAAAATGCCAGATTTGTTAGAAGTCATTACTTTCCCTGTGGGTCACCTCTAAGCTTTTTTTATCATGTACTTTTTCCTTATTCTGACAGAATATGAGACATTATCAGATATGCCCTCTGCTTATTGAGTTCTGCCTGGATCTGTAATTGTAATATACATGAGCTAGTACTTCATGCTTACATTGTGCCTCACATTCAAATATCTTGTAGTAATTTAGAATGAGGTATAAAGTATTAATGACATGTATAAAAGGAGGGGAAATATAAAATGAAAAGAAGAGTGGAAAAGGAAGTAAATTTCCAGACATATTTTATTTTGGTCCTTCAGAAAGGAGACAGTAGTTCAGCTCAGTGGAAACAAAAATAAAAAAGTATGATTTTGTTTTGAATGAAAAAAAATGTAATTTTAAACTTGAAGGACTTAGAAAAAATTTAATTTTGAGACACTATCTGTTTGAAAGCCTGCAACCATCTGTATTTATATATATCATCCAATTCATTCACAAAAGAACATTGTCAGACAGTGATATTCTTCAGTGTACAGAGATTTTGAAAACTGGATGTATCTGAGGGTGCATTAAGCCACACATAAAATTTGAGGAAAAGGTCAAAGAAAGAATGTAGGAGTCCTGAATACAAAAATCAGCCTTCATCCACACTACATGCAGGCTGACACACCTTGTTTGCTGCAGCCCCAGGAGGTAATTCTACTCTAGAGCAAAACTTGGAAACAAGCTCTTGGAATTTGCTACTTATAGATCATTACCTGGTATCTCCTTTGGAAAAAAGGCACTTAAATATCTATTTTAAATGAAAAATAAAGCAAAAATTTTGACCTATTAATGTCAACTCTGAAAATGTCTCTGGAAGTTCTTTAGTAGACAGAATACTACATTTACAAAGCATTGTAATGGCTTCATTATAGTCTACATACAATATTCTGGGTATTGATAACAGTCCATCAATATTTTTGCCACCATGTAAGAGTTTCCCTTGATTTGGACTTGAAATCTAAGGTGGACATTGCAAATATTTTTCAATGCAAAAGCATGTTGATTTCTAAAGCCATCAATTGTTTAACTGTGGCTTTTTTACAAAGCGTTGCCACAGAAATGAAAATATTTAGTACCACACAGGTATTATTGAAGTGATTTTGACAGTATTTCACACCTCATTTGCTGCCAAACTTATTAGATTTTAGTCAATGATCAAAGAGTCAATTGACTCTAAAGGGCTCCTTTAAAGCACTGAGGCATGAAATTAGAACAATGTAAAAATTTTCTTGATCTTCATCTTGTGTTCAAAGTAGAGATGACCATCTCTTCTAGCTACCTCCCTATTCATTTAAAAGGAAACACTTAAGGTTAATATAAACCTTCAAATGGTGCCATTTTTAAGTGATTTCTGGCAGTGGAATTATTTGGAGGGGTAACTTTGACAAAGCAACTGTTTGAGTGCAGAGTGGCTGTTATAACTTCCAGTGACAAAAACCACAGCAAATCTGGAATGAAGGCTGATTAGCAAAAAGTGCCTTTCCAAAGGATGAAATCATCAACTCATAGAACTTGCAAAAACAGGGAAAACAGAGTTCAAGGAGACACATCCTGTTGATTATCCTGTTAACTCCATGACCTGATGTACCCATGACATATCCTATCCCCTCTTTTATACCTGTGTAAAAATACTATTGTGTTTTCATAGCTCATAATGCTACAAGTATTTAAAATTCTGCTTCTAGGCAAAGTACTTTCAATATATTCACATCACCACTAAACTCTGTCCCTAAGCACCACATCTGCATGTTATTTGAAGATTCCCAGAGAGGGCAATTCCACCACTTCCCTGGGCAGCCTTTTCCAATCCTTGACCTTTTCAGTGAAGAACTCCTGATATCCAGCCTAAACCTCCTCTGGTGCAATGGGAGGCCATTTCCTCTCATCCTGTAATTTGATACCAGGGCAAAGAGAATCACACACCTGGCTGCATCCTTTTGCCAGGGAGATATGGAGAGTGAGAAGGTCCTCCCTGAGCCTCTTTTTCTCCAGTCTGAGCCCCCCCGCCAGCTCGTCCTCGTCAGACCCTTCTCCAGCTCTGTTGCTGTTCTCTGGACACCTCAAGATCTTTCTGGTGGTGAGGAACCCAAAATTGAGCCCAGGATTTGGGATGTGGCCTCAGCAGTGCCGAGTCAGGAGGACAATCACTGTCCTGGCCCTGCTGACCACACTATTGGTGACACAGGATGGAGGTGAAAATGTCACAGCTCTTTGCTACCTGATCCTTTTCTGGAAGAGTCACCATTTTATTCATGGTGAGGACCTACAGCTGCATCAGCCTGGCTCCCACAAATCAAGCAAGACATGTTTGTTTAAGATCTACACAGTTAAGCCTCCAGTTTTCTTGCCTTGTCTCCCTGTAGATATTTTATAATTCCTGGAGGAATTCCTACAACTCGGGGCACTTTTTGTCAGCAGTGACAAACTCCTGACTCAAGTCACTTAACGTCTGGGAAGTTGTCTCAACATCTGACCCAGTTCCATGAATTTGTGTTACCTAAAAAAAGAGATTTAAAGTGGTTAAAACAGTCAGGGTACCCAATTTGTCTTCTTTGTGACACTGATTTGGTATTTGTGGACACTCTTGTTCACGTACAATCCCAAGCCACTTTCTAGGAAACAGATTTCCATGCCTGATGGTTTACTCATGGCAAAGTATCTTTGATTTATTCCATAAAAACTTCCCAGCTGAACTATTAGTTCTCTTCCTGGGAACCAAGACACCATTCAAAAAGCGTGAGTTTCATTGTAAAAAAAAAAAAAAAAAAACAAAAAACCACCACCCTAAATAAAATCCTTTTTTCACTCCTACAGAGTTGCAGGAAGCTCTTCAGTTAAATCAATTTCCGGTAATTAGAGTACTACTTCTAACTGTGCCTAAATCCTATTTGATTGGGGCTATTGTGTTAGGGCTTCTCTTGCCATGAACTGTATTTCATTGCATCTGAATTATTCTGAGCAATCCTCCAATCCCCTCACTTTCCTTCGATTCAAAGATGAATCTTTGCTTTCCACTACTGTATTATCAAAACCTCCTCTCCAGACTAATGCGCTAGCAAGAGTCATTTTTCATTGAATGTTAGGCCTGACAAAGAATTATTATTCTAATGTATTGGGGAGATTAGCTCATTTTCACTCTCCTTCTGCCTTCCCATTCATCACTCTCCTGCTGTTGGGACTTCCAAAATGATTTATTTAGGCAGAAAACTTAAGTATTGCGGAGGAGAGCTGAAAATACACAAATGGCACAGGAAATGCTGATCCTTTCCACTCCACTCCACTAAACATGACTCATGACTGTGTCTCTTCCTTTTAATTTCTGTAAACTGGGAACCTTAGGGAAGTCTGTCTTCTTATTCCTTCTCATCTTTACTGGTAGCATTTACATAATACATATAAAATAGTTCCTCTCTGCTCTATCAGGTCAATGAAACCCATCTTTTTATTGCCCTTTGTTGTTAGCATCAGCCTGAATTACTGATAACTTTCTTCTAATTACATTTCAGTTTCTTTAATGCTGTCACAGGGCTCAAAAGATGGCCCTGTTTATACTACGCATCATCTAGACAAGAATGCCATGAAGACATTAAAACTATGAATTTAACTAATGTATTTATGATGACTTAGAATGTCTGACAGAGCCCCCTGTGTTGTATTTAGTTGTCCTGGTCAGTGGTATTATGGGATTCTCAGCTGATGAGGAGCTCAGGATTAGAAGCTTTTTCTTGAGGTCACATGGAAAAGAAGTCATTCAGGATGATCCAAAGGGATCAGGATGCCATCCATGGAGACCTGAACAGCTGGAGGAATGGGCTTATGGGAATCTCATGAGGTTTAACAAGGCCAAGTGCTGGTTCTGTACCTGGGTCAGGGCAACCTCTCATGTCAATCCAGTATGAGGGGATTGTTTCCTGATATCAAGGGAAAATGTCTTGCTACAGTATTAAAAGAGTAAAATAAAAGGCAGACCTTTATTTGGAAGCTTCTGACTGTTCCAGTGCTCCTGGGTGCATCCAGCGCTGGATTTCTCTATAACCTTAAAAAATTAGCATATTTAACAGATATTGTCTAATTAGAAGAACAGTTGGTTAGGTAATTTTTCCCAGGGTACTGCCTAATTGGAGTTATTCCAGGGTTTATTTGCCCCATTTTCTTGTTATGTCTTCTCAGATTCTGACTGGAAAATTAAATGTGCTCCTTCTAGGTTCTCATCTTGAAAATAAGACTAAACAGTATTTCAGGAATGTATTAGAAGGTTAACATATTGTTCTAAAATCTAACAGAAAGGGTAGGAAAAACATTAGGAGCTACACAGCCATGTAATGGTATTCTATGAGCCATGAATATATATGCAAAATATGTAAAAAGCAAAACTCTTTAGGCATCAGGATGAGCAGATCTGGAGCAGCCTTGGGGAGAAAGACTTGGTGGTGCTGGAGGATGAGAGGCTGGACATGAGCTGTCAATGTGCACTCAGAGTCCAGAAACCCCCTGTGTCCTGGGCTGCATCCAGAGGAGTGTGGGCAGCAGGGCAAGGGAGGGGATCCTGCCCAGGTGCTCAGGTGAGACCCCACCTGCAGAACTGAGTCCAGCCCTGGGGTCCAGCACAGGAAGGACATGGAGCTGCTGGAAGGAGTCCAGAAGAGGCCTCCAAGATGATCAGAGAGATGGACCACCTCTCTTATGAGGAAACACTGAGAGAATTGGAATTCTTCATCCTGGAGAAGATTTGTGGTGTCCTAATGGTGTCCTTCCCAAACCTGAAGGGGGCCTACAAGAAGGACGGAGAGACATTATTTACAAGAGCCTGGAGTAACAGTATGAGGCAGAATGGCTTCAAACTCAGAATAGATATTAGGAAGAAATTATTTTCTGTGAGGGTGGTGAGGCCTTGGCACAGGTTATCCAGAGAAGCTGTGGCCACCCCATCCCTGGAAATGCTCAAGGCCAGCCCAGAAGAAGTTCTGAGCAACCTGTTCTAGTGGAAGGTGTCCCTGACCATGGCAGGGGGTTGGAACTGGAGGATCTTTAAGGTCCCTTCTAACCCAAATTATTCTATGGGTTTATGATGGAGGAGTGTAAGGGGAAAAAAAAGGGGAAAGATTGATGTAAGATGACCTAAATGCACAAAACGGACAAGGAAAAGAGGACATGGGTCGAAACACGAGAAGAATGAGGCAGCCAGAAAGGCAAAGATTTTAGGAGGTTGCAATTAAATCAGTAAGAGAGCCCAAAAATATCTTAAGATTCAGTGCTATTTGATCAATGAACAAGATGGAAATTGTCAGCAGTTGTTCCAAAAGAGTTTATTTAAGGATAGAAGACTGGCAAAGATCTAGAAAATCTTTTGTACAATATGTGGATCTTAAAATTTTGTAATGTGCAGAAAGATAGCACAGTCTATGTGCAGATCAAGAAATTTCTTTTTATTGTATCCACTGATAGTCTAAATTAGATATTATTAGTCTAATTAATATATTTTATTTGTTTACAACATAAGTATCTGTCTCTGCGGTGTCAGGTTGTCCAGTCCTGCTCTTGGGGGCAGGATCTGTGCTACTTAGGCTTCACCTGACCAAGTGTGAATGTCTCTGTAAGGTGTCACAAATCATATCCTAAACTGCACTTACTCTATTACTTAGACACTTACTAACTGCAAAGGGAGTCCATAGTGCCCTGTTCAAGTCTGTGCTATCAATGCCTTCACTGAGCCAGGTAAATCCCAGCCCTGAAGAGCTGAATCCTACTCGGTCTTGTACTATAGTTGTTTCTTGAGAATTGATGATATTTTTTACCTCGCACAGTAGCTGAGCCAACTTTACCTGCACCACCTTTCTCACATCCTCATATTTTGGAGTAGAATGTAAAGCTCATCTTTCTGCCACCGAAGTTCTTATTTTCTTCCAAAAGTGCCATCTGCCCTACCTCCTGTTCCAGTGGTTTAGGTGCAGTGTTGTCATCTTTCATTAAGGTGTTTGTGTAGGAGAGGAAAAGGTACTCATTAATTAATTGTGAGAAAGAGACTCCTCGAGAACAACTCTCTTTTGCTATTTTTCAATTTTGGTCTCCATGACTACCTCTGGTGACCTCCTCATCATACTCTGCACTAGGTGGAAGATCCTGACACAAGAATCCATAATCAGGATGTTATTAACTGTTTTTCTTCTTAAGGCACAGGCTGTCTTGGAGGCATTTTTAAAAGACTGACTAGTTAAATCCAGATCAATGTAGTGTAAATCCAAAGTTGCTTTTATTTTGAGAAGGTGTTAGCCTATTTCACCTCCAGATGTTCTTTTCAACTTAACTAGAAAAAGGAATTAAATTCATCTAAGGTAAGGAGGGGAAAAGGAGAAAAACATATAACTTAGGGTTAAACCTTACAGAATCTGGTCATTTAAGAATTACAGAGAAATTCTTCAGGAGCAGAAAGGTACCTTATACTGTAGCAAGAACTATTTTGGGACTCATACATTGGCTTCTGCATTTAGTATTAGTCTAACATCAGTTTTCTTCCAAAGGTCTTTCCATCACCACCATCAGAGTGCAGACAACCTTCCCAAATATTTTCTATAGAGCAAGAAGAAAGGATTTCTTTAAGACATTCCAATATCCAGAAAAAATCATTAAGAGGAGAATCTCTTTCTCTTGAATATTTGCATCTTGCAAGAAGGTAGCATAAACTGTGCATTCAGCACAGAATGAGGATGTATGGGCTGTTGCCTACACACTTTTTTCTTCTGCTAAGGGAGACACCAACACAGGATCAAGGTGAGCTCCTGTGTTCACTAGATGGTGCTCCAACATTCAGATCCAGTGTTTCTGGATCTTCCCAGGACATTGAATTCTCTTGCTCACCAGGCTGTCTCTGTGCCTGTCATTGTTTGTAATCCCCCTGGGCTGGACATGCTCATTCTTTACAGGAAGTACCCATGGCATGCCAGAGGAGTCTTCTGCATAGATGCATTATCAATTTCTCCCTGTTTATCCTGTTTAGTTGAGCATATTCATGGTAAAATGTGGTCTTTTAATGCAAGGTTTTGGGTTGTCTTCTAAAATATTGAGACATAAAAATGCAAATAAATGTCTCATCTGAGCGTCAAATAGTTGCATATCCCTGGTACTCAAGTAAAGTGATATTTTTGTGTATGTTTGAGTGTGGTTTTCCAGTTTGAAAGGCCTGTGATAGTGTAAAAATATGTCACAACTCACCAGAGAGACATTATTATAGCATGACATAAAAAGTACATGGTGCTTTCCTTAGAGCTGGGCATTAAGGGATCTAGTGGGTATTTGGGAGACCTGCAAATTTTTGCATTAGTTTTGGAGATTTTACAGGTGCATAGGAGTTACAACTGGTGCAAGCTTTACTACAGTGCCTATAAGAAAGGGTTCAGAGAGCTGCCTATTCCCACAACCAGTGTAGGCTCCTCTTTTGGGGGAAAATAATTTGTCTACTGCAAAAATAAGCAGGGAATGAACTCACATACATGTTGTGTATCTGGTGAGGGGACCAAGACCTGATGGGGAAAAAAGTATGAACTTATACTCAGACTTTTGAAGCACATTGATCAGAAAATTGGGGTGTCCCCCCCACATGCAAAAAAATGTTAATGATGTAGTACCAAAGGTGGGGTACCCAAGATGGAGGCTGAGGTATTAAAGAGTATTAAAGGACATAAGTTGGCAGAATCAGTGCTTGCCTGAAGGAAGAGGATTATGTCTGAGCCTTCATCTCCTATTTACCCACGGACCTTATAAAAATAAATTGTTAAATGCTGTAAATGACATGTTAAACACAGAATAGTTTAATTTTAGTTCTGACTAACCTAAGATAGGAAATATCAGGTCAGGAGTTCATCATCATCTCCTCCTACAGAGAGTGCAATATCAGTTCTGCTGGATTTAGAATCATGGAACTGTTTAGGTTGGAAAAGACCTCAAAAATCATCAAGTCAGACCGTCCACCCTGCATTGATATATTCAGCACATCTACATGTTCTTTGAACACTTTTAAGGATGGTGAATCCATCACTTGTCTGGTCAGCTTGCTCCAACGCCTGACCACCCTTTCAGTGAGTAATTTTTTTCTGATATTTAATCTAAACTTTCCTTGCTGAGGAGGCTCCATATGGAAAATATGGTTCAAAATTTCCATGAATTGAGCCATGAAACCATATGAATCTAGGCTTCTTCTAATGACCAGACACTCCCTTGGGTGATTGTGGCCAGTGTTCAGCAGAGCACTCCCACAATGTGGAAGAAGCAGGAGGCAAATGCCCATGGCCAGCCCCGTGAGGGGCAGCCACTGCTGCACCGGCGGCAGCAGCAGGTGAGGGCCAGGGATGGAGGGACAGCCGGCAGTGGGACCTGGGGGAAGCCCTGGGGCAGAGACAGCCAGGCCTGGCACCAGGCCATGCTCTGCGGAGGGGCCGGTGCTGGGACGGCCCAGGCACAGCAATGCCCCAGAGGCAGCGAGCCCAGCTGGGAACCCGGCCCGGCCTGGCTGCCGTGGCCGGCACCGGCCTTGGGGCCCGGCCCGGGCTTGCAGGCACGTGGGGGGACACTGTGCTCACACAGCCGCCTCCATGCCGTGCCTCCTCCTGCTCCCCACAGGTGACCCCCAGGCAGCCACAGGCGGCACCTCAGGTCACCTGGACGACCATCACAGCCATCCCTGGGGACAGGCCCAATCTGTTCCTCAGACCCATCCGGTCACGGAGCCCCACCTGGTCCTGCACACGCAGGGGCAGCCAGTACGGCCGTATCTGACTAACTCACAACTTGTGACCCTGTTCTCGAGAGTCCAGACACAGCTGGATCTTACTGGCCATCAGGCTCAAACAATCTCACCAGAATCTAATCAAGCAATCACCCCAGGTAAACAATTTGCCAAGCACATTCTACATGAGAAAAACAAGGAGCAGAAATAGAATTGTTTTATCTTTCTTTCTCTCTGTACACCTCTATGAAAAATCCTGAGAGAGAGAGAAATGTGGCTGCCACAGTGTCAGTCTTGCCGCCTCTCCATGGCCCTCAGTTGACACTGGTCCCTCCACACCAGCTCAGTGGTCAAAGCTCAAGGGCATCCACTGACTGCATTAAGCTGCCCCCTCTGCCCGCAGCAGCAGCCTCTGGATCCTCTCCCAGGGGCACAGCAGGTGCTGCTGGAGCAGCCTCGGACAGTGTCAAGCTGCCCCCTCTGCCAGCAGCACCGGCAGCAGCCGCTGCCTCTGGGTCTTCTCCCAGAGGCACAGCCCGTGCTGTGGGCCCCACGGCCAGGGGCCAGCCAGAGCTTGTGCCACCTCCTCCATGGGGCACTCTGGCTGCGGGCAGAGCCCAGGGAATATCTACCCTGGAGGGCAGAACTGGAGGGCTCTGGAATGGGTCAGTGGCAAGGCAGGGCCGCTGCCTGCCATCCGTGACACCTGCACGCAGCGTGCCTCTCTGCACCGGGATGCGGCCGGCTTGGAAGCCTGTGCGGCACTCTGTCTGTGAAAACTCACAGCCTTGTGCCACTTCTGCAAAGGAGCTGGAGAAAAAGCGGGAGGAGGAAGAGCTCCCAGAAGCACAGGCTGCAGGAGAGCGGGAGCAAGACTTGCAGAGCGCGTCATTTGGCCCGTTGAAGGAGAATGAGGTAGAGGCAGAAGCTCGTGCCCTGGCTGGAGATCCCTGGGATGAGGGCCACAACAAGCTCCTCCTCACATCAGAGCCTGAGGAAACCTCAGGTTCCTCAGCTTCTCCATTGTCTGGAGGCCCCTGTGAGGAGAGGGCAACTCATCAGCCAGCTGAGCCCACTGCACTTCAAAAGCAGCAGTGGGTGAGGCCTGAAAATTTGCTTCATATTATGCGGCAAAAGAGAGAGGAGCTGGAGAAGGAGGAGGAAGAGAAAATGTACGCAGAGCTCTTTGGAGACATCTTCTCTTCCCTGGGCAATGAAGAAAGCCCCATGATGTCCAGCTGTGACCTCAGGGATCCATCAGGTGCCACCCTGGAACCAGCTGCAGACTCCTCAGTGCCACTCAGCACTTGCAGCGTGACCAAAGAGGCCACAGGAGAGGCACAAAACTACTCAGAGCTTGTGTCTCCTGAGCTGTTGGCAGACTTGGGGTCTGACTCTGAGAATTCGCCGTCGCTGGAAACTCTTCTGAACGAGTTCCTGGAGAACTGGGAGTAAGAAAAAGCAGCAGGAGAGCGGGACAGAGAGCTAGAGAGCCCGTTGTTATCCCGCTGCGAGACGGAGAGTTAGAGCCAGCACCTACTCCTCCGGACAGAGACCTCAGCGACCAGGGCCACAGCGAGCCTCTCCCCAGGGCGCTGCCCGAGGAGCCAAAGGGGTTCGCGGTTTGCGCCTCGCCTGCCGATGCCGCAGAGAAGGCCCATGCAGCAGACATGGAGGCTGGCTGTGCCCAGGCCGCCCTTCCCCAGGAAAAGCCCTGCGGGGATGAGCCGCCGGCAGGGCCTTGCCCGGTGCCTGCCCAGCTTCACTGAGAACGCTGCTTTACAGGGTGAAAATAGGAGCAAGATGCATTTTACCATGACCTGAGCAGAAATCTCAATATCTTCTGACTTCTAGAAAGCAAGGTTGCAGTCAAGCAGCAATGGCTCCTCATCTGCATTCTATTTCCATTCATTATGCTCCATTCTTTTTTTTTTCCCCATAAAAATGGGACAAAAGAAAACTAGAACCTTGCAGTGACAAAATGCTTCTTGGCATGTGGAAAAGTCCGGATTGGTTCAGAGAGCATCCCTCTTGGCTGAGGGAAAATGGAGGAGTTTGCAGACTGAATGTTTGTGGCAGGGATATTTTCCTTCCCCTTGCCTAGATTCTGCTGATTAGATCAGAGCGAAAACAGGAGAAGGGAGCACACATAAACCGACCTTGTCATCCTAAGTGGTTGTGGCATTTCCAGGAATGCTCACCCCATTCCAGCTCTTCATTTCTAGCTGCTTTCACTTTGTTTTGCAAAAGGTTTCTGCAACAGTAAACAAATAAATCCTATGGGAAAACCTCTTCAATAATCATGCCACTGTCCAACACTTCTATTCTTGTCACTGCCTTCTTTTAAACAACAAATAAATACTTCACTGCCTGGTGGAACTGTTCCTATTTGATGTGAAAAAGACCAGGATCATGAAGTGGTTACAGTTTATGACCCTGAACTCAAACCCACAGCAAGTCAGAGAGCAGAGCTGGGGTCACAGATCACAAGGGAGATGCCAGGCTCTGCAGGCAGAATCTGCATCAGATTATCTTTAATGAAATTAAATACTGGATATTTAATTGTACCAAGATGGGAAAACTTGGTTATGTGTACAAAATAAAACCAGGGCAACTAGTTCTGGTGACCCTTAGAGTTGTCACCTGTTTTCAGGGAATTAAGCCATTCCCTAGCATCTCACTTTGTCTACTTTTCAGATGAGCATCTCAAATAAGAAAGCTGTAGGATTCATTAAATTTATCTCCTCTGTGATTCTTACAGAGCACGCTGCCACAGGAAGGATTCCCATGGGAATTACTGGAAACACTAATTTCATTTCTATTTTTCCTCAAGCAGCCAGACATTTATATACTGTGTCTCTGTTCCTCCAAGAAAGCAATTTGAGTGCCACACCTTTAACTCGTGGTGCCATTTGAAATATCTTGGTGTATCCTGCCTGACATCCATTTGTAAACTCAAACTCAACCTCAACACAGCGCTGCAGTTTCCATGCTCTTGTCTACTCACTGATAAGAAGAGCTTTTAAATTGCCTCTAGACATTTCTGTGTAGGTACCTGAATTCTGCCCCAGGCATGGATAAAGTTTCTTGGAACCCTCAGTCGGCTCCAAAGAATTCTCTTCAGGTTAACATTAAGCAAAAACAAACAAAACCAGCCCAAAACACCCTAAAGCAAACAAACAAAACAACTAAAAATCTAAACAAATTTAAATTTCCTGGGGTAGGACAGTAAGACATGGATAGACCGGAGAGAGAGAGATATCATCCTTGCAGCCATTCAGAAAATGCAATGTTTAGTTAAATTAGAATGTGAAGAGTGTGTGAAATGGTCAGCAAGCCCATTCACAACCCCATTCACAAGTTTGGGTTACCCTCTGTGCCCTCATCTACACTTAAGAAGAAACTAAAATGAGGGTTTGATACAAACTGCCCACAATAAGATTGCAAATACATTCAACACCTCAGTCCAGAGACAAATTCTTATTCAAACAATTTTGCTAGAAATTAAACAAGGACTGATTATGGAGACCACTAAAACACAGAATATACTGAGTTGGAAGGGATCCACAAGGATCACCAAGTCCAGCTCCGGGTCCTGAGATGAGTTGGAAGGCAAAGGTCATATCCAAAATAGACTTGTGCACCTCAGAATTCCGCAGAACACAGCCAAGACACAGCAAGGTCCTCACTGAATTCAGGGATGAGCTTTGTTTTAAAACACATTCAAATGCAAAATCCATGCTGCTAAACTAGCTTTGTGCTAGAGCTCTCCCCCAGGCTCCCGCCTGTATTCTCCTGTTAGTACACGGACTTAAAACCCACCCACTCCAGAAGGACAGCTTACAGCCAAGGTGGAAAATGCTTTTCTTTGCTCCCTTTGCACCCCTGCCTCTTGGAGGAGTTCACAGAACACTCAGTATCTCGTGTACTGTAGACTCGGTGCTCAGACCACTCTCCAGGCCTTGCAAAGAAGTCTCCACTCTCACAGTATCATCCATTTGTTCTAGAAGGCCAATCTTGATTGTTCAAATGCTCCCCCACTGAGCAGACAAGATATGAATTCATAATTCAGATCTTAATCAAGCTCAAGGACGTCAATGGAAATAATTGAACTGACTTAAGTACCCTTTTCCTGTGATTGATGGAGTGAAGGGCTGGGAGACCTGGGCCACACGTTTGTAATGAACTCCCTGCTCTCCACTGATGCTAAAAAGAATTTTCTGTTTCTACGGTGTCCTCAGCAGGTCTCCCTTCAGGACTGTCACCTAAGCACAGCCCTGGAAGTGTTGATGCCCTCTCTGATATACCTGAGCTCTCCCATCCCTGCAACAAGTTACCTACACAAAAGAGAGCAAGAAATCCCAGTTCAAATGTTTTATTTGAAGCTTGGATTTTCTCTTTTCTTCTCATCACAAATGGTGATTAAACTATCCCAGAGGTATTCTACATTTGGAACAATGTTTTTTAGTAAGATTTGAAATATGTGCACTTGGCTCACTGGGGAGTAATACTGCCAGGGTTTCATGTTTAACATGGAAATGTCTGCATTGCTGATGAGACAAGGTTCACTTGTGGCATTCCTGTGCTCTTATTATGTGTGCAAATTACACATGCACACCCAGCCAGTAATGCAAGTCCCACTTAAAATTCCTTGTTCTTGTATTTTTTTACCAGTTAAGTTTTAGTAGGAGTTGCAAGTGGCATCAGCTCATAGAAAATGAGTCCAGAGCTTGGAGAGAATACTTATACAACATTTACCATGTTATTTTCCCTGAGGCACTCTCAAATGATCCATGACTTGATAATGTATGTAAAGTGGCTGGAACACATACACAGAGCAAACTACGATTGCTGCCTTCTTATTAAATTTGGGATATTATTTCCCTAAGTGAGTGTATTAGTATTATTAGTAGTAGATGATAGGGCTTATTATGAAGAATGATTACAAGTTTCAGTAATTGTTAGAACTGCTCCCATAAGGTATTTGGTTCATCTGTCCATTCAACCTAGGTCACATAATATTTCAAATCACCAGAATGTATGGGTTTTGTTTTCTGCCAAGAAAAAAAAAGAAAAAAAGAAAAAAGAAAATAAAAGGAAGATACCACTTACTCACACTTTGATGAATGATTACAATGCTGAGGTGAAACAGAACACTTTGGTTAAACGCAGATGTAAATTTTTCTTCTGCACACACCTACGATTGCATTTTTATGCTCCCACAGAAGTGGAAAATAGCATTCTCAAAAATTTTCAGAGGAAGGGTGATGTCAAATAAGATTAAAGAAGTGGTTTATGTCCCAACACCTCTTGCAGTGAATAAACCTGTATTTAAAGTTTCATTTAAATTGTGTCAGTTCCCGTTTCTCACAACCATTTAACTCCTAATGCTGTTCAATTTGCCACCACTGTGCTCCCAATATTTATCATTTTTTTCATCATAGTGTTTTTATACAAAGCATGGAAATATGAGTTTTGTTCAGAGATTGCTTGTCACTTGTCTTCTAGAGAACAATCTCTCTATTGCTCTGCTTGATGAGAGCACTTCTGATGAGACTCAGGCTGGTGTGAAACAATACCACTAACATCCACTACAGGAAATTAGATTTACATTTGCCCAGGATTAAATTAAGAGTGATTTTGTAACCAGTGTCAGACTGCCAAAGCTTGGCCTAGACAGAGTAACTTTGCCCTTTCAAAGAGGTCAGGTGGGACTTAAATCAGTTTATACAGTAGAATCATATCTATGCCTTAGTAAGGAGACTTAAAATATTGTATTAATTAAGAACTCCATTTTAAGAAAAAGAAAACCATCCTGTTATTTCTTATGACATTCACTTACTTCGTTGCCAATTAAACATTTGCTGATCATGCTGGCTTTAAAGAATGTATTTAAACATAGACTGGAAAAAGGATGATCTCTGGAGTAATTTATATCTCCATTGTTCAAAGAAATAGGAATTAGTTCTACTTCTCTTCTCCAGGGCCAAGAATGCAAGGGTCAGAAACATGCTCAGACCCACACATCTCATCTGTTACTAAGCCCAGTAAAGCCATAGCACCTGGGAAAAGAAACACTACCTTCTCCTGTATCCCACTGATATCTGAATTTTCAAACTCCCACTAGGTAAGGTCTCTTTGTAACTCTGCATTTTGCAGCACAGGCATTCACAAAAGCTTCTTCACAGCAGGATCTGTGAGCACTACATTGTTCCAGTGGAAATTCTCTGGTAACCCTGTGGAGGGGCACTCTGGGGAGTTCTTAGGCACAAGCGACTCCCAAAGAGTGTTGTAGCAAAAAAATGACATAGAATCATTGACTCATAGAATCCCCTGAGTTGGAAGGGACCCACGAGGATAATCAAAGTCCAGCTCCTGGCCCTGCACAGGACAGCCCCCAACAATCCCACCCTGTGCCTGAAAGTGTTGTCCAAATGCCTTTTGAGCTCCATCAGGCTGGTGTTGTGACCACTGTCCTGGGAGCCTGTTTAGTGTCCAATCACCCTCTGGGGGAAGAGACTTCCTGAAATCCAACCTAAATCTCCCCTGATACAACTCAAGGCCATTTTCTTGGGTCCTCTCCCTGTCACCACAGAGAAGAGATCAGGGCCTGCCCCTCCTCTTCCCCTCATGAGGAAGCTGCAGACCCTGATGAGTGTCCCCTCAGTCTCCTCAGGCTCTGCAAACCAAGAACCCTCAGTCATTCTGCCAATGGCTTCACCTCAGTGCCCTTCACCATCTCCATACAGAGGCAAGTTCCATCTCTAAGTGTCATTTATCTCTTGGTCATTTTAGGGAGTTTACTTCTGCAGACACACAAAATTTGATTTCCAAAATTATACCCCACTTCAGAGGTCTCCATGCTGCTATTGTGTTGTGTAGAAATGGTGAAAAGAGGTGCAGGAAAATATGGATCTAGAATTGGGAGGAACTGAGCCTCTCTGATTTTCCTTCTGTGAATTTTACTGACTGTTTTTTGGCTTTGCATGTGAGTTTGAAAATTATCTTCCACATAATACCACAGAGCATTTTGCTGTTGCATATTAGTTTGGCTGTAAAGTTCTGTGTTGATCTAACAAAATCATAGTAATTAAGAGAAAGAGCAAAGGAAAGAGATAGAGTGAAAGAGAAATTAAGAGGAAGAATAAAAGGAAGGGGAGGAGGAGAATGAAGAGCAAACAAGACAGGAAGGGAAGAAGTTTCATAATGAAGTTCTTCAGTAATTTAGTTCTGAAATTATTTTTCCTTGTGAAATTAACTTAAAAAATTACCAACTCCAAAACATTACTAAACCCAGATGCTTCCATTGGAATCAAACAAAAATGTTTTGCGAAACCAGGAAGCTCATTTTGTGGAACTATTTTACAGCAAAGCCTTTTCATTTCAGGGGTCTATTTCAATATATTCTCTATTTTCCAATATTTTCAGCTTGACTGGAAGATTAAAAACATTTGTACTCACTGAACTATCTGAAATTTTTAAGGTTCCCAGACAGAATTACAAGGGTCTAAAATTTAGCCTCCTCCTTATGTCTTACCTCTCAGTATAGATTAAAATGTAAGCAATTTATTGTAATATTCATGGCTAGAGCCTGGGAACGTATTCATTTTTACTCCAGGTGCAAGATGATTCCATTTTGCCTTAATTCAACTGGACTGTGTATTACTGTCCAGGTGCTTCACCTTGTTTCAGAAAATCTCAACCATCCAGAAGAAACTTTTCACAGTGAAAACTCCAGGGCAAATCACTACATGATAAAATGTAGGATGAATTCAAACTTCCATAGGACTATTTTTGCAGAGAGTGAAACAATGCTCTCTGGCCTGTTTTAATTTCCCACCCCACTTGCATGTCTGATCTGTGCCTACCATGTCACTTTGGAAAGCTCTGTATTTTCTGCCCCAGTGCCATTTTAACATTCTTAATCCCAGCGAAATCAATGACTGTCCAACCGGCGCTGCATCAGGGACAACTTGAAACCCCTATTTGTTTGTTATAAACCAATAGTCTGGAAATCATGGGAGCTACAAATAAGAATTGATGTGCTGTACAGTCTGGCACAGAAAGCAAAATGGTCTTTTATCAGGAAAGGAAAAATGTGGAATGATGCAGAGCAGTAGAGGAGACACTTTTCAGAGAACTGGGACTGGAAATACAATGTTGTATCCCTCACAGTTTCTTCTGTTGTCTTGGAGCTCAGACCACTCAAAATTTTACCAACGAGATTTAAAAAAAAATTATAGTTATCATCAAATATGAAAGAGAAGTGAGGAGGAGCAGGGGGAAGAGGTTTCTTTTTTAGTAAAACATATTTACTTTAGAAAAATATTTGATTTTAAAAAAATCTTGTAGGAACAGAGGAGTTCCAAAGATTTAGCTGTTTCTCCTTTTCTTATCTGACTGATCATAGGAAAACAGATTTTCTTGTGAGAGATTTCACAGAATCACAGAAAACTGATTTGGAAGGGACCTTAAAGGTCATCTGTTCCAACCCCCTGCCTTGGGTAGGGACACCTCCCACTATCCCCGGTTGTCCCAAGCCCTGTCCAGCCTGGTCTTGGACACTTCCAGGGATGAGGCAGCCACAGCACCTCTGAGCAAGCTGTCCAAGTGTTTCCATTTGCAGAAAAGTGAAAATAATTGTAATAATAGTGAACAAAATACTGTCTGCTATCCTGATTCACCTGAATATGAAGAAAGAATTCTTAATATTGGAAAACCAGAAATTTATCCTAATGAACCCTCTCAGAATCATAGAATCAGAGCATTGTTAATGTTAGAAAAGACCTTTGCATTTATTAAGTCCAACCATTAACCCAGACCCACTGCCATCTCCATCATCAAATTGTGTCCTCAAGTGCAGTATCCACAAGCCTTTTGAGCAGTGCCAGGGGTGGTGATTCCTCCACTTCACTGAGAAGTCTGTTCCAATGCTTAGAAGTATTTTCAATTTTAACTTTTTTAAAACTAATATTCAATCCAAACCTCCCCTTGCAGAACTTGAACAATCAGGGTTCAGGAAGTGTGGTAGCTCTCAAGCATGGAAGAGTGAACAGCCCTGGCAGGACTCCGGGGTGCTCAAGCACTCACCTGTGAAGGCTGCAGATGTGAAAGAGGCAGAGCTGCTCATGGGGATCACATTTCTGAGCTGGAGGAGAAGGAAAGGGTATTTAGTAATTCATGTTGTGATATTAAGGGGAAGCACACAGAAAAAGCCAAGTCTTTGTGGGAGAAATTCAAGTCTTTGCATCTTCCACCATGACAGCTAAGAGAAAGAAAAATTTACCTCTATTGGATCACAACCTAACAGTAGAATTATACATAAAACATTTATTTTCACAGATTTATTGTCCTTTACCAATATATCTCAGTGACTTCAGGACCTCCCAGAGAATCTCAGAATCATTTATGTTGGCAAAGATCTCTAGGATCATTGAGTCCAACCCAACACCACCAAGTCCATCACTAAGCCATGTCCATAAGTGTCACACTCACACACCTGAAATCTTCTAGGGACAGTGATTGTACCACTTCCCTGGACAGCCTGGTCCAGTGCTTGGCAATGCTTTCAGTGAACAAATTTTTTCTAATATTCAATCTAAACCTCCCCTGGTGCATCTTGATGCCTTTTCCACTCATTCTGCCATTTGTTTTCTGGGAGGGCAGACCAATTTCCTCCTCACTACAACCTCCTGTCACAGAGTTGTACAGAGAGAGAAGATGCCCCCTGAGCCTCCTTTCCTCCAGGCTGAGCTCCCCCAGCTCCCTCAGCTGCTCCTTATCAGATTTGTGCTCCAGCCCCTTCCCCAGCTCTGCTCCCTTCTTTGGACACACTCCAGCACCTCCATGTCTTTTTTGTAGTGATGGCCCCAAAACTGACCCCAGTATTCAAGATGTGGTCTCCCCAGTACCCAGCACAGGGGGACAATCCCTCCACGCAGCAAATACAAAACACAGTGAGATGTTTCCAACCAAGTGGAAAACGTCCTTTAAGGACAATACCTAACCTCCACAGCCTTGTTTTGTAAGATTATAGCAAGCAAGTGGAAATAAAGCCATGCTAGTTCTGACTTTTAAACACATTCTTGCATTTACAACTTGGACTCATACACACATAGCATCTAGCACGAGGCCATGAATCTTGTTTAGTGGGTGGTTATAGTTGTATGTAAAGAGTGGAGGTTAAATTAAGCATCACAGGAAGGTAGTGCATCTTTTCTGGGCAATTACACATACCTTGTATAATCTAATGAGCTGTTACTGGACCCTAATGGAACATTTAAAGAGAGTTATTGTATTTTTTCACAGTTTGCTGGACTGGAGAAGTTAATTGATTTACCAGGGAAAATGCCTCTCCTTTCCCTGTACACACACCTTCTTTTTGAACACATCCAGAAATAGAAACATAGGAAGAAGAAAGAAAAGAGTAGGTAGTAATTGAGTACAACATCATTAAAAAGAGATTGGTTCCATGATATCTTCCCTGATAACAATCCACAGTGATAATAGCAATGCTCAGCTCTGCAATAGCTCTGTCAATCCATGGATTCCAAAGAGTGTTGCACTGTAGAAAATACAGAGCATTTCCTTCTTTTAGGTTGTCATTAAAAAAATGTAAAAAAAAGGGCCACTACAATATTCAAATACAGTGGTCCCATTTTTTTTTTTTAATATTCCACTTCTACTGGAAAACTTATTAAATCCCAGAATGATTTCAAGCACTATTTAAAGTAAGATGTTATAGAAGTACATTCTCCCAGTTATTTTGTGTACAATATATGGAACTTCAGGAGGTCTTGGGGAGGAAGATTTGGGTTCAGATTAATAAATACTGGTAATAACCAGAGGTTAATCACTTACTTTTTATCTAACTAAACTTCCCCTGAGTTTAGGAGAGGAAACCAGAGCTGACCCTCACATGAAAATAGGCAAATGTCATTTCCCCAGATTGTGCTCAATCTCTGCTGCAGAGTGTTTTTTCTAGGAAAATTAACCAGGTTGATAATTTCAGTCTAATGTTTTTGTGATGGCTTCTGAACAAGTTATCCAGCTGGGATTCAGGGTCTCCCACAGGTCTGCTGAGCCCAAAGGACTTTGGACAGTACAGACAGTGCAAACCTGTGTGGTGTCACTTTGGTTCTGCTCCTGCTTTGTCAGCAAGGATGGGAATTCACATTTAAAGCTATCACAAGGGACTTCAGCTT
Source organism: Chloebia gouldiae (assembly GCA_003676055.1). Lineage (NCBI taxonomy): Eukaryota > Metazoa > Chordata > Aves > Passeriformes > Passeridae > Chloebia > Chloebia gouldiae. The sequence goes on along the minus strand of QUSF01000001.1, from coordinate 66,008,373 downwards.
TGTCTTTCCTTTCCTTTTCCTGATCTGATTTCCTTAACTCAGTTGGACAAAGGCTGACAGCAGAGGTGTGGCAGCTTTCACAGAGGCTCCTGCAAAGGTGATCTGTAGCTTCTGGTATGCCAGGAGCAGTTGGGATCACTCCAGACTGTGACAGTGGCTCTCCAGAGAAACATCTTCCCAAGGGGCTGCCAGCACTTCAAAGAAAGTCCAGAAAACAGAATGGGAATGCCAAAGATAAATATATTCTTCAGAAAAATGTTGACCCTGAGAAACCCTGAATGTCAGGGCTGGAAACCAGAAGGTGAAGTGACTGATTTCTCTCCAGTTCCTTTTCACTGTACAGGTTAAAGCAAAGAGGAATTTCCAGTGAGACACTTTAGAGGTTGAAATGTTGAGTTTGAAGCAATTTTGACCTTACAGGAGTCAGAATGACAACTGGAGAGGGGAAGGGCAGGAGAACATCCTTCTATCTATCCTTGTGGCATCCCTGTTTTTTTTGCTTCAATTGAACAAAAAATTATTATAAGAAATTGGGAAGATTTTTAAAGTCCAGGAAATTACTATTTTTCATAGAAAATTATAATTCTACCCATAATAAGGCAGCCTGTCTTGTTTAATTCAAAGTTACACTTTTTGGTTGCTGCTGACTTTGTCTAAGTTTATCATTTGCTAAGCATTTTTTTACAGCTTATCTACCTTTAATGGTAATAGAAAATGTGTAAGTAACGGTTCATGTAATCCTGAGACACTTTTTCATGTCAGGAAAAAGGGGCATATCAACAGACATCAATGCCCATGCTTTTCATATTCTCATGACTTCCATCCTTGTACACTTCCAAGAAATAGTCGGGAACAGACACAGAAAGGACAAAACCATGGTGCAAGAGTAAAAAAAAAAACAAAAAAAAAACGAAAAACAAACCAAACAAACAAAAACAGAAGGATGAGAAATATTGGGAAGAATAAAACTGAATACACACAGGAGTTGGTTAAAATAGAATTTGATGACATGCAGAGGACTGAAGAATACCAGACTGGGGTTGATCAGCATGGTTGACTGGGTGCATACATTCAGCTGGGACAGACTGGAAGTGAAACCAGTTTTGGAAGGGATAAGTTGTAAATAATGGGCTCAACAGGGACTACATTGTGAGGTGAAATAACGTTCCAGTAGGATAGAAGGGTGTAAGACTGGTAGACAACAGGATGGAGGATGCTGGTGAAAGAGGAAAGTGAAAAACTGAGAAAATTCAATAGGAAGGGAAAAAAAGGTTATAGAAAAAGGGGATTGAATTTAGCAGGATAGTGTGACAAAGACAAGGAACTGAGCCAGGAAGTAGGGATCAGGACTAATTAAAAAAAAAAAAAATACAAGACGACAACTGACAAATTTGACAAAAATAGCAGCATCACTAAGATCAGGGAGATGCATGACAGATGTTCAATACATCTTTGTTCTGTATTTCTGTATAGATTCAAAAACAAAAAAGGAAATCATATTTTAAAAACACATGAATTGACTATAAATAAGGTACCCTAGGCCATTCCATGGATATCTTAATGAGATGGATCTTGTCAAGTGATGCTGTCAAGGATGTCCATGAGATCAAAGCAGGTTCTTTCAATATGCCCTCACTTTTGTCCTGTGCAGGAGCTTTGTCCAGTGGGCACTTTAAGAATTGGGTTATTTTGATATTTCCAGATATTTTCAGTGTGGCTGGATAGCCAGGTGAATGGTCACTGCATGAACACATCCAGAACACCTTGGGTGCAATGAGTTCCCTCTTATCAGAGAATCCTAGAATCTTCATGGAATCGTGGAATGGTTTGGGTTGGAAAGGACCTTAAAGATCATCCAGTTCCAGCCCCCAGCCATGGGCAGGGACACGTTCCACTGTCCCAGATTGCTCCAAGCCACATCCAACCTGCTCTTGAACACTTCTAAAGACAGGGAACCACTAAAGACCACAACTTCTCTGAACAACAGGTGCCAGTGTCTTGCCTCCCTTATAGTAACTAATTTATTCCTAATAGCTAATCTAAATCTACCCTCCTTCAGTTCAGAGCTGTTCCCTCCTGTCCTATCACACCACATGCCCTTGTCAAAAGTCTCCCTACATCCTTTTTGTAAGTCCCTTTTAGGTACTGCAAGGTTCTGCATGTGTAACTCAGTGACCATCCAAACGCCTCCTTTCTCAGACACAAATGCTGTGCCTCCATTCATTCTCCAATACACAAGGCTACTGAAACCTGGAATTTCATCAAGGATATTCTTCTTTATCCTATACAGTTGTCTTATCCTCAAATCAACTCTATTCTTTGCATTAACTAAGTCAGGAGTCCTCTGGAAATGGAAAATATGAGCGTATGACTGAAGACAATATCACACTGCATAAAGCCTGCAAGGGTAAGATAAAATATAATGATCAACATTAATTCAAGCATTTTTGAACTTCAGGGTACTAATCTTACACTTTTAAAATGTTATAATATTATTTTGCTATTTTTTTCTTTTTTTTTTTCCTGGGGGCGTGGTTTTGGTTTGGGATTTTTTTTTTGTTAGTTTTTTTGGTTTTTTGTAGATTTCTCCCAGAATATGCAGGAGATGCAGCTGCATTTCTGGGGATGTGAATCGATAGTTCATAGAAACAGTGCCATCTACTGATGTCAGAACAAGTCATTTTTTTCCCTTCAGTTACTTAGGATCACTGATCCTGATGTGTCCCTTAGAGAATTTTTGACAACCTGGTTCCTAGGAGCAGAGTACATACTGCAGATAGTGGGAGACAAGAGAACTTTGGCTTGAATCTTCTCCTAGAAGGGAGATGGAGATCACTGACTCAGCTTCCCAAACATGTCCTGTTTCACCACAAACTTTCATTCTCTCTCCCTTCTGGCTCTGAGTCCAAGCTTTTGAGACATTTCAAAGGCTTTGGAGACATAAATCAACCTCCACTGGCTACTGATTTTAAAAAAGGTGATTAGATGTAGCACTTTGCAATCTGATTTTGTGGCCATGGAGGTGCTCGGTAGAAGATTGGATTTGTTCATCTTATAGGCTTTTCCAACTTCAATGATTCTGTGATTCTGTGAAACTGGTTCACTGTATAGTTTGTTGTTTGGGTTATGTCCTCTCCAGGGATATTTATATTTTCAAGAAAGCAGGAAAAAAGGAGAGAGAAATGAGCTGCAAAATAAAGTGCCAGTTCCTCCAGCTCTGAGGCCAAAATGCACAGTTTTCATGGCATTTCTGCCTCTGTCTGGCCAAAAATTTTCAAAGAATTACAGAGAGGACTGGGTTGGAAGGGACTTTAAAGGTCTTCCTGTTGCACCCCCTTCCATCACCCTTCCACTATCCCAGGCTGCTCCAAGCACCGACCAAACTGGCCTTGGACACTTCCAGGGATGAGGAGTCAACATCTGCCAGCAAGAGTGAGGAAAGTTCATAAACATGAGCTGGTAACTCCAGGTGATGCCAGATTTCCTTTAGGGCTGCTGCCTGCAAAGAGAACAATTTTTGGAGTGGTAATTCAATAAATGCTTGGATCACCCTCCAACAGTCAGGATATCTGTACTCCTGGCATGAACTCTCCTGCAAGGAGTTGGAGAAGGGACCAATTCTCCCACATTTAGGAAAAACTGAACAGGAAGAAGCTGCAATGCTGTGGAGTGCAGGCCCCGAACACAGAAATCTGACAAATCTGTCCTGATTACTGACCCCTGGCTTGCCATACAAATGAACATGCATTTGCATATGCAATAAAAATGTAATTAAAAATCAGCAACATATTAAACTCACATTGAAATCCTCAGTAATATTGCTGCCATTGGGCAAAGAAGAAAATACTATAAAAAGACACCAGTAGTTAAAAGCCAATTAAACATGCCTATCAGTTTTCCATTATCAGCACTGAGTTCTGTAAATAAAAAATATTAATTGCCATAGGCCATGATGTTTACTGCCAAATGAATCCATACGTATTTTTTACAACATTCGATGATAATTAAGCATGCATTTCATGTATTTGCTTTGTTAAAAAAAAAAAGAATAAAAAAAAAAAGAAAGAGAAAAGAAGGTTTTGATTACCTAAAGTTTGAAAATCATTATAGAAAGACAATTTCCATTGTGTCATTATCATTCACTTTGGGTCTGATTTCAAATAATTATATTTCCTAGACCTGATCTAGTATTTGTCTATTGCTGAAATTTAGTTTCATTTCCCCCACTGCTCCCACCCTGCATCTCTTTTTCTTTTTTTGACTCACCCCCTGTGGAATGATTCATTCTCTGCTAATTGAAGCTGTAGAATTCTGAATGCAATAATTGCCTGGGGGTATCTGGTAATTTTTAAATGTGACCTTTCATTTTGCATGTCTGTCTTGGAACACCTTACAAAGATCTGATTATCTTAGGACTGCCGTGTGGTACCTTCCACAATTCAATATCCTTGGTCATGTCTAGGTTTGAATACCCCACCTTACAAATCCAGGCACACAAAATCACTCATGTCTTCCAGAAAGCCTGGGTTCATTGCTTCTTCAAAGCCAAATTCCTGACAAACAAATGGTCTCATTTCCCATGACAGTGAGGATTCAGCAGTTCATTTAAGCAGCAGTGGTGAATGTCCAGTCCTTTCAGAAGCAGGACACGTATTTTAGGTGACTGCTTAGAGATTTCAGAACTATTGAAGGAAATTTAGGCAAAACACTCCCCTCATTGACAAAGCAGCCTTGAGGACTGGTAGCACAGTGCTATTGAACTAGATTTGAAAAAGCTTTCATTATCTCTACTGGAATTTAGGTCTTTGAAAAACCAAACCATTTTAAAAAGCAGCAATGACAGACAAAGCAAAGCCCCATTTTACAACCCTTTTAGCCCAGACATTTGCAAAGTCTGCCAGAGAGTCTCCCTTTCCATTAAGCAGGGAAATGTATGGCACAAAGTCTAAAGGATTTTTGCAAAATGACCCAAGGAATTCTGCAAGTGGTGTTATTTGCCTCTTTTATCCTTAGCCTTCAGGATACCTGGTAAGTCTGAGCAAACCACCCATGATCAGCTGACAGTGCCAAGCACTCCTCAAACTGGGGAACTCCCACCCGTCCTGGAAATGTTCAAGGCCAGGTTGGACAGGGCTTGGAGCAGCCTGATCTGGTTGTCCCTGCTCAAGGCACAGGGGGTGGAACTGGATGATCCTTAAGATCCCATTCAACCCAGACCACTCTGTGATTCTGTGATCCAAGGCAAGTGCCCAGCATAGACAGAATGAAATGTTTGTGACTGCCTCGGTTACACCTCAGCTAAGGGCTTTACACAGCCTGGCCTCCAGCTGATAACCACTCAAATAATCTTTCCATATGCATCCTACTAAACTCTCCAAGCCTTCAACGTGATGGCCACTTTCAACCTTCCAATTAGTCCCTGGACCAGGCTAATTCTGGAGCTCTGACTTGCTGTTATTTAGAAGACTGTAAGGCACATGAGACCTAAAGGTTGCCAAGGACAATGGAGATCAACAGTGTCAGTGGTGCACTTCACCTCTTGGGTCTATGCCCAAAGACTTAAATTAACACAGCCTTTGTGTCCTGTCCAGTGTTGTCCTTAAGACTTTATAGAACCTAAATCTTTTTAGACTACAGTGACAATAGAAAGCTAAGAAAAGTGTTACTGGTTATAAATTTTTGTCCTGACTGTTCCAAATATTAAGTTTTTGGAGCACTGTGTAGGCAACAGGGCTGCTTTTGGCTAAACTGTATAATCAAAAACAGTTCTCATGTTCAACTGCATTTTAGAAGGATTGGAGCAATACCCAGAGCCCCCACAGCCATAGAACAATGGCTTCTTTACACATCAGAGACCCTTGGACTGCTCAAAGCTGTGACAGGTTCATAACTATGTCTGTGGTATTTGCTTCGAGGTCCTTCAGCCTCTCCCCTCAGCAGGGAACAAATCCCATGAGGGGCATCTGAGGGAGCAGGAGAGGCTCAGACAGAGAAAAGGAGGTTCAGGGGGACCTCATCACTCTCTACAACCACCTGAAGGGAGGTTGCGGCCAGGTGGGGGTTGGTCACTTCTTCCAAGTAACAAGACAAAAGAAAGCAACCTCAAGTTGCACCAGGTTTTGATAGGATATAAAGAAAAATCTTCACTGGAAGGGTTCTCAAACACTGGGACAGGCTGCCCAGGGCAGTGTTGGTGTCACCATCCCTGGAGGGATTTAAAATATGTGTAGATGTGGCACTTGGGAAATGGTTTGGTCATGCCCTTGGCAGTGCTTGGTTAATGTTTGGATTTGATGATCTTGGAAGGCTTTCCCAACATCAGTGATTCCATACCTCAGTGGCTTAGCACATATAATTTTGGAACAGGCTGTCAGTCCAATGCTGCAATGTGATGAAATCACAGGGACCAATTGGACAAGCTCAGTGTTGATGCTTTCAGATTGCCTCATTTTGGAGAAACAGCTCCATTAAAGTTGATATTACTTTCTATGCATAATTTATAAGGAAAAAACCCCTATATTTAATGTCCTGGGTATATCTGCAATTTCCTAAAACCAGGTTAAGCTAATCCAAAGCATACACAAATAGTTCCATTTATGCTGTAGTTTATTTATCTCTAAATGTTTCTGACAGCTTTGGTTCAGACATCCATTTCTACATTATTCAGAGCAGAGAACAAATGACAGGTTTGAAGGGCTTTGCAGAGCACTCAGGATAAGAGGACAAGAAGACAGAGGCTTTGTCATTCCTGACAAATGACTCAGAGTAGTCACTGTAGGCCTGGCCACCATGGCGTGGCTGCAGCTCTTAGGGCCCAAGGGTGAGTCAGGAGACTCTGCAGCTGGTACCTGGTGATTTAGGAGCTGTCTTTATCAAAGCTGTGTTAGATGCCCACCCAAGTCATTCATTTCTTTAGCACTGAGCATGAGCAGTGATTATGGATTTGCCTGTGGTCTTTCCCAGTGTATTTATGCTCTACTCACTGGTATTTATCATTCCATTGACTTTTCCTTCCCTTTAGGAACATCATTTAAGGGCAATTCATATGCATATTTTGCTCATAAAATTAGGAAGGTGGACTACCAGTATGGTTTAAATCTGTCTTTGAACTCTCTGAAATCAGAATTTTCTTCACTGGAGGGGTTGGTTGTACACCAAGTGCCACGTTGCTCCAGTAAAATCCTCTAGAGAAATTAGATTATGCCTAACTGGAAATGATCCTGCTAAAAGAAGTCAGAGGTGGTGCATTCACTGGTTTTGTTGAAGATTTAGACCTTTATTTCTTCCTCCTATAATTGAATTTCTTTCCATTTACGACATACCCTAGAGATTCCCAAGCAGAGTAAACAGGCCTGCTGATAGCATCTCGTGATATATATGTTTTCTGACAGGGTAATATCAAAAAAATTAGTGTTAGTTAATTTCTCTTCAAACACCCTAGCTCACCTTTAATTGAAAATGAAGATATGTTCACACATATCTTGAGTAATTAAAACCCTATCACTTTTTCCTTATCTAATTAATGAAGAAAGGGAAAATCAGAAACTGCAAATTGGGCATGAAAACAAACAAAATTTAATTAGGGTTTTGTAAGCGTATGAAGATCATATATGAGAATATGGTTAAAGGGAAATTTTAATAACTGCTTGCAGGTGTTTGAGCTATAATTAAATTTGTGAATTAAAATGTTGCAAAGAAATTTTTAACATTTGTGTTACAGAAAGGAAAGTCAATTGAAGAAACACTAAACGAAAAAAACCCAAATATCAATTCTTGGCATCATTTGACCTTTGAGAGGAGTCCAATCAATTACAGCCATCCTTTCACATTTCCCAGTTTAGAGAGATGCATTATTTTACCATGATGGCATTTACTTAACTTTAGCATGTTTCTCAGTCCTCCTGAAGGCAGCAAGACTCAAATATATGCATTAAAAAATCCCTCCGTTCAATACTTCCCTAAAAAGGATTTAAGGTTGTACTTAAGATTTGTTTTCCATAATTAAAAAAAAAAATTCCAGGTAAACAGCAGGAAGAGGCACATGTTTATATGCTAAGGAATTTATGTTTCTCTTTTGTTTCTGCTGCTTCAGATGCAGAAGTTCTGTTATGCTGCCTTCAGCTCCGCAATGCCAAACTGGTTTGTGTGTTGTAGTATCACTTTATTTTTATAATTAGTGACTATAACATGGATCTATAAATATTTATATATAAAGAAAGATAAGTATAAAATTGTGCCTTCATGCCACATGGAATTTGTAGGTATTTTGGGCTTCATATAAAGTAAGAGAAAGTGCAGTGCTGGAGGGCAAATCTGTGCCCTAACGCATGACAAGTGTAGGGAAGTGCTTGTGTTCATCCAGAACCAGATGGAACTGGCTAGTCAGGTTATTTGGGCACATGATGTGATTCCTAGGATTGTTCTGTGCAGGGCCAGGAGCTGGACTTTGAAGGTCCTTGTGGGTCCCTTCCACCTATGGCTGTTCTATGACTCTGTGATTCCATGGTTCTGTTGAGTGTTAAGGAATTCCAGCCAGGGTTTGTTGTCCCACCCATCAGACTCCCTTGGTGGTATAAATTATTCTTCTTGGTGGTTCGTTTCTCCCTATTGACTGCAGAAGAGCCAGAATGACTATGCCATCCAGAATGACTCTGCCAGACTAAAGGTTTGCACTTTAGCTGCTAAATTTGGGTAAAGAATCCCCAAATATTGAGCAGTTCTCTTGAGCATCCAGCCAGAGAAGACACACTGGGGTAAGAAGAAGCCTCGTTATCTTTTCTTGTTGAGGAGCCCTGAGGTGCAAGGAAGCAATCTATTGCTCAAATGCAAACACTGAGCTTCTCATTTAAGGTTTAATACTTCCCTCAATCAAAGAGCTCTCCTGTCTATTAATTACCCCACTGTCTCCCATTGAAGAAAATAGATCCTTTCAAAAGTAAAAGAGTATTCATTATAAATAGTCTCTATGTGTGAAATATAGCAGCAAAGGTATAATTATATAATTACACTGCCTTTTTTAGATCAATTACATTATTATATCATCCCTGAGGTGTTCAGATACTGTGGTGTGATGAGTGTGGGACTGACTATTCCAGTGTATTCTGAGATAGATAATAATATATTTGTATCGCAATTTTCATACTGAAATAGTTTCTCACATAACCTTCACATAATCAAATATCCCATCTCCTGCCTGGATACTGGTATTTTGGGTGCAGATGGAAGAATGGAAATGAATCAATCCTTTAGCACTGTTTTTTTGTGAACTGCTGGGCTTTCTCAAGCAACCACTCCTCAGAAAGAGGTTTTATTGCTTTTCAAATTCTTGAGACGAAAGAGTATCTGAGAATCTTCATATCATCTAAAGAAGTGAAACAATTTGGAAAGTGAGAGCATATTAATTAAAAATGAGCCCAGCTAATGCAAATCATCCATGGGAACTTGGAACAGGAGAAAGGACAGAGTCTGTCTGTACGTGCACAGGGGAGGAAATACCATGTTAAGTTCACAACACTTGGTCTTGGAAAAAGGAAAGCTGAAGAAGATTCAGGGAGAGAAACAAATCCGGGCATCGTGCTTGCCACTGCCTGGAGAAGGAGAGCTTAGGGAACGGTTACTTCTCCAAGTAATAGGAACACAAACATTTCAGTTTTGGGTCAAAGAAACAGCAAAGCTGTGGAGATCTTCATTGCACCATGTTTTAATAGTCATAAGGGGAAAAAAAGTATCAATTTTTTAAGAGAAAATCCTCAGCAATGACCATTCTGGACTGATCTAAGCTGTTCCCAGTATGCAGCTTGAGTACGCATATTGTGTTTTGTTTTGTCTTTTATTTTATTTTATTTTATTTTATAACATAAGACTCAGGGTACCTAATGCCACTAAATTGCAGTGAGTAAGATTGCCCCATAGAAGCATAAAACTTGAAACGGACAGGAGTGCAACAAATAAGAGAGAGAAAGAGAAACCTATTAGAGAGCTTTGCAGAGAAGCTGAGAGTTGATCAGGATTAGTCAAGACTAAGTGCATCTGGCAAGAATTAGGAGCAGGATTTAATTGTTAAGTCAACAGTGGGATAAAGAAAGCAGAGCAGTGGAAGACACTTTTCAGTTGTTGAGCATGAGGCACTTGGTTTTTAAAATAAGGAAAGTTTTTAAGGAAGGAATTGAATAGCTCTCTTTTGGAAGTGGAGATGAGGGCTGGATGCAAACCCACAGAGCAGCCTGTGGTGGATGTTAGGAGGGACTTGGAGCAGAGCCTGGTAAAATACAGGAAATTCAATAATTTAAAAATTGCATCCCATTTGTACAGCAAGGTTATCTCCAGAGCTGCACCATCACGTGTCATTAATGCCAACCTCTGGCCACTGCTGGTCTAAACAATCAAGAATTATTTATTTGGACTTAAATAAAATTGAAACAAAGGTCACATCCATCAGGGAAGAAATTTCCAAAGCAGATGTAGCCACCTATTTTCAGTGGCAGCTTTAGCTGATTCAGTATTTGACCAAATAAATATCTGTGCACTACAATTTTCTTCTCAAGAAAGAGAGTCAGAAACTCATATTTTTTAAAATTCATTTTTCTAAATTGAATCAATTAAAAAGAGAGATGAGAGTAACTTTAAATATCAATAAGCTTTTGAAAGACTAATATTGACAGAAGCAGAATATTGGGTTTTAATGAAAACACACCAGGCAAATTTTGCGTTCCAGAAAAGAATTAAAAATATAACAGACATTCACAGAACTTCTTAAGTGCATATGGAAATTAAATTAAGGGGAAAGGGTTTCAATTCATGCAAACTGATTACTGACTTTAGTGTAACTTTGCAGATTCATACCATTTCATTTAGAAGTTTTTTCAGTGCACTGCAAGATTAAACCCAACAACAACAACAATGGAAAATATCCTGTATAAATAAAGAGGACTCCTACTCAAACCCTGTAAGTGATGAGACCAGACTTGGGTGCTCAGGGCTTTGAGCAGTGAAAATCTGCAACAGAAACTGCAAAACCACTTTGGGCATTGTGTTCCTCTGCTTGAGCATTTGGATTTGAATTATAATAATATTTCAAATAAGCAACCACAGCTCAACAAGTTTCTGAATGTTAGCTGAGCCTGGATAACTGAGTGAGGACACTCCTTGTTGCTTGTAAAAAGTCTCATGACTCACTGTGTTATTTATTTGAAAAAAATAAAATAAATAAATATATAGATACTCCATATTGGCTTTGAAACTGGGAAACACAGCTTTAGATTTTGTGGTTACATCATAGACACCTACACACATATTCATAATTTACTATGTATTTTTATATAGTTATTGCAATTTTGAATGTTTATAGTCCAGTATCTAACATAGAAACTACTCAAAGAAATAGAAATCTACTGAAACATCAATGTGAGAGTTACCTAACATACATACATACATACATATATATACCCATATGAGTAAAATAAACTTTCAATTTTACATTCAAGTATAAAATTTTTACTGAAGAAGATTGGTAATAATGAAAATTCAAAAGCAGTCATGAGCAAAATATCACTGGATATTTTCCACTTTCAGAGCATTAAGAAAGGGTTTAAAACTTTTATTTTTTAAGTTGTTTTCCTAAATTGTTAATAATGAACATGAAGAAGATAGGTAATAATGAAATTCAAAAGCAGTGGCAAGCAAAATCATTGGATATTTTCCACTTCCAAAGCCCCAAGGCAAGTCCATGCTGTTTCCAGGCAAGAAGGAAATTCAACATTTAGATTTTCTGCCTGGTTACTTCCTCCTCTGAACTATGATGCCAATGGGCAGGATGTGGGCTGGTGTGACTTCATGGCCTGATCCAGTATGGAAAATCCTGTGTTCCAGGCATTTGAACATTACATTTGATGCTACAATACTTATTCCTGTAAGCTCAGGAATTAGGAAGCACATCAGAAGAAGAAAGGTATTAATAGGAAGTTAAGCCAGTGGAAAATTTAAAATTATTTAGTCAGCATCTTTAAAAGTGAGTTTTTGTCAGCATAATTCTGATAGGGCAGAAGAGCTGGCAGAGGCCCTCCATCCCCTCTGTTCTTATCTACACGTAAATTTTTTACTGGAGGGGAAGAAGGCAGCACTTCCACCCTCCTCTCCCTCTGTAAAGGTCTGTTTGTAAGTGAGGGACACAGGTTTAGAATTAAATTGACCTTTCCTTTTTTCTGAAATCCCAGCCCATGAGGCCCCAAGCTGCCTGTTAAACACAGGGCTCTGCCTCTCTCCCCCACCTAATTCTGATTTCTATGCTCCTGCAGGATATTCAGTCTCCAAATATCAAAGCAGGTCCAGTGAGCACCTAATCAAAGGTTGAAACATCCAAACATTTGCAGTTTTTGCAGGAAGAAAGAGAAGCTTATTTCAGCTTTGCACCTCTGGATTAATGGTTGGATTTGATGATCTTAGAGTTTGTCTTCAACATTAAAGATTCTGATTTTTTAGGGAAGGTGTCGTGGTTTGAACATTCCCAGGGCTGGCTATCCACAACATCTCTGGGAAGTCTGTGCCAGTGTCTTTTCCAACACTCACCAAAAAGAAATAAAATTCTTCCTTATGTCAAATTTCAACCTACATCCTTTCATCCTAAAGCTGTTTCCTCTTGGCTTTCCCTATAGAATTTGGGCCTCTAAATGGACATCAAATTACTGTATCTTTAGTACTTAACTAAAATAACTCATTAGTACTTGTTTTTGTTGTGGCAACAGAAGAATCTCGCTGCTCTTTCCCACAGAAACTGTAGCCCAAATGTGCTGCATGCCAATGAATGTTTAGTAATTAAAGACATTCAAACAAACATGGCCAGGTGAAATGAAATGAAAAATTTTGCTGTTATTATCTCAACTTCACCTTCAGGAGATTAAGTCCCACCAGAGACAAGGACAATTCTCTGAAGTCATTTGTACAAACCTTGAATGAGCTGTCCCTCCCCTGAGGACACACCTGATACCTTAGAGCCACTTCCCATCAGCTGAGAGCTCCATGATGAACATTTCCTACTTTTCTGATTTTAATCCCGTCCTCGTTTTCCCTGCCCAGCACAGACCCATCTGACACTCCTGTCTTTTGTTCAGCTCAACACTGATTATCTGTGAACACCTGTAAGGAAGATGAATCTGGGGTTTTCGTGTTCCTGCCAAGAACCTTCCTGAGGGGTTGGACAGTAAGAGAAAACAGTCAAGGAAAAAACACAAAAGTAGCCATCACAAACAAGAAAAATTGGCTGCTTAAATCAGAACTTTGGATTGGGAAATGTAATCTGTTTAAACCCTTATTTTCTGATGGCTAAAAGTATGAAAAATAAAGCCCTTTGATCAAAGTTTTGTGTCCTTGTCATTTTCAATCAAATTTCACATTGCTTCTTAAAAAGATCATAAATGACATAAAGGTTTGGAATGGGCCTTGGATTTGAAATTGTCTGCAATGTTATGTCTATAAAGCATGTAATGAAGTTCTGTGCACACTAAGACTGTAGAAAAATGCCATCATATTCTACACAACAATTTTTGGACAAATATCCTAAATCGGCTTACAAGGCTAATGAATGCAATCTCAGAGTTTAAAAAGAAATAAAAGAAAGAATGAGATCAAAAAGAAAAAAAAGGACAGGTGATGAAGGAAGACATTGGAAAGGAATTATGGAAAAGCAGATCTATCACCTTAATTCTATAGCTACACAGTTTGTTTTAAGGTTGTTTAGAGATGCAGTGAGAAAATTGAGGCAGCTTTTAGTGTTTTCTAAAAGTTATTGGTTAATATTTCTCTTTCCTGGAACTGTGTGCAATTTTCAAGGCTGTGAGGGGAGCTGATGTTGCAAACAGAGATAAGAAAATTATTAGTAATAACACCCCATAAACTCTGTGTAAAATATTGCCAAAAGCAAGGGAGGTATTTAAAGAACAATTATAGACAGAAATTTAGAAATGTGATCTTATACCACCTCTCCACCCTCCACTGAGGAGTGAGAAGGGCATTCACCTCAAGGGTGGATGGCAAAATCCCCGGAGGTTTTCAGTCTCCCTCCTGACACACGCAATATTCTGAGTAGAATATTTTACATATTAGAACAGAAATTCAAGGTACAGGTTAAAATGGAGCTCTAGCAGTGATATTCCAGGCTCCACTCTTAAATAAAAGGGGAACTCTCTCTAAATATTGCTCTTGGCCTCAGCAGCTCTGAACATTTTTCATATGCACGTCTGAGACAAGACTGCGGAGTAAATCCATTTTCCTTTGGGTATGACAGTTTGGAGAGTGTGGTCTTCTCTGCTCAAACTTCTGTTCCTGACACGTTCTGTAGATAGTCAAGGGGCACAAATCATCCTGAAGTTAGAGTAATACCAGGAATTCTGAGGGAGGCTGAGGATGCACTCAAGCTAATCTCCAGGTAGAGTCAGCTGCTGATTTTTAGAAAGTGAGTATAAGCAGAGGGCATATGTGGAGAAAACCTTCTCTAGCAAAATTCCCCAGTTCTTCACAACCTTTTTAACAAATTTCAGAGTCTATTTTTTAGTCCAAGGTGTTACTTAGTAAATAATTAATTATTTTGCTGCCTTTTTCTGTCATAGAGCTACAAGTGCCACTCTGAGGGACCAGAAAATCTGGTTTTATGAAAATATTCACAGCAAAGGAGAAGTTTGATGTGGGGAATCTGGTCCAGCACAGAGTGGTCATGCTTTCACTTGCCACCATAATGAGCCATTAAGGATGTACTTGCTCCTAGAAAATTCAGAAATCACTTGGGGCAAAATAATCCAAATATTTTCTTAGTGTATTAGAGAAGGTTAAATATCTCTCTTTATTTTTTCCTAAATATTATTCCATAGACATTTATCCATGCATTCATCTTTCAATTAATTTTGTTAACAGAGTCAAAGGTTAATGCTCAACAAAGTTAACAGGTTTTACTTAAATTAAGCTGAATTAGGGTAGTATCAAGGGCTCCCAGATTAGCCTCCAATATCAGAATTTAAGGCAGAACAATCCTCAGGTGTTAAGTGCTTCTGGATGAGAAGCAAATCAACTGTGTTTTTTGCAGGCTGGGTGGGTGATCACCATGTGTGTTCCCTGACTTATTTAAGGAGTTCAACCTGTAATGGAATATATTTCTGTCCAACAATAAAAATCTGGAAGTAGAGCAAGAGGTAAGCCTTGGAAGAAAGAAAAGAGAGCAATAGATAGATGATGGGAAGAAAGAAACAAGATAAAAATGGAAAATATGGGGTTTAGCTTTCTTTTGAACAATCTGATCTTTCTTTTTTTCCTTGTTGATCGTGGCTAATTCCTCTATCAATTTGCATGGTGTGTGCATTCCTTTGCCAACTGCTTGCCTGCATTTAAGTCTGATTTTTCCCTCAGCATGATTATTTTGAAGCATTAATCATTACCCCATCCAAGTGCTCAGAACATGGAATCCTGTGCTGGTTTGGCATTGTAATGAAATAAATTGTTTCAAACAGTTTTTATTTTCATAACATTTTTGTCTCAGTGATATTTTTAAGTGTGTTTGGGATAGACCTATGAGAAATTTGTAATTCCCTTTCAAGCCACATGTGGGCCACCAAGATGATCAGCGGGATGGAGCAGCTCTCCCACAAGGAAAGGCTGAGAGAACTGAGTTTGTTCAGCCTGGAAAAGAGAAGATTTTGGAATGAGCAGATATTGAATCCATCATGGCTCTTCATGGGCTGCAGGGGGACAGTGTGGATCAGGGTGGTCTTCACTGGGCATACAGAGGAACCTCCAGCCTTGTGCCTTGTCCCTCTCCTCCTTCTCAGCCTCTGATTCTTGTCTGAGCATCTCAGTGAAACTCAGGAAAGCACAGAGAGCAGGAGAAAAAAGAATAGAGGAATGAAGCCTTACACAGACAGATGCCTTAAAAAGATAGACTAAAAAGTCCAGGATCCTTCTCTTTCTAATACATAAGGTAGATAAGGGAAAAATTCAACTTTACAAAGCCATAAAGATGGTGGATAAGCTGAAAGTAACAGATCCCATAATATTAGAGTGGGGGATGCCCAACAGAACAAGGGAAAGTGGGTAAAACAAAATACTTTTTTATACAAAAGGTAGAGAAATTCTGCACTTTGTTGCCACAGAACAGAGGCAGACAGGACCAGAAGTTCAAATTGAAATTAAATAAATTGATGGACAGCAGGTCCATAAATAGATACTAAAAAGATTAGGCAGAGACAGGCCCTCTAGCATCACTAACAGATCACACTCAGAGAATTCAAGGGGAATGAATGACAAAAAGTACCCAGACGTGCTTTTCCTAGATATAATTTCCTGTTTCCCCTTTCAGAGAGAATATAGGGTTAGACAGAATATTGATGGGAGGCACAAAATGCTTTTGGGTGCACCTGTGGCTGTATGTCTCAGCCCAAAGACAGGGGCTGAACTTCACCCTTTTTGCAAAAATTGGTGCTAAAGTGCCAGAAAATAATCAAAAAAGGGAATTTTGCCGAAGGCAGGAAGGTGTAATTACAGGGGAGGCCATGAATATTTTAAACTCTGGTTGGAAAATTGAAAGACTCAGACCCTGATGTGCATCTCTTTGAGGATAAATAAAAAAATCTAGCCAGAAAAATAGGCAAAGGGAAACTGATCTAGCCAGAAAAAGTGTTTATTTTTAGATGAAGAATTAATGTTTTTTCTCCATGAGACAATGGAGGGGATCTTTGATGCCCAAGCCAGTTCCAGTTTCCGATGTCCACACAGCAGGGAAGTATAAACAGACACACATATGGCTGCATGAGCATAAAGAATTATTTATTTTTCTCTAAATTAGGCAGCATAAACCTGCCAGAAATATTTTTATTGGGGCTTTGAAAGCCCAATTCCAGAAAGATTTTAGAATTTTTTTATAGTAGTGTTTTAAGCGATACTGTTCCCTTCAATTTTACTTGAAAGAAAACTTGTAAGAATGGTTTTGGATTATTATTTTGCTGAATTCTGAAATATATGTAAAGTAATTGTTTACAAAGAGAGTCTATATACATCTAGAGCTACAAACCATCCTGTGAAAACATCACATGTTGACAGAAGTTCAAGGAACAGACAGGAAACCCAGAAGAACCCCGTGTGTTATGTGATGTGATGTGATGATGTGATTTATCAGTTGTTTCCTCTGTGCTCAGGAAAGTTGTTCACTGACTGAAGTCTCCATTTATGAAGCATAATGGAGAAACATTTCCTTGAAGGGTCATTTCCTCTCCAAGTCTTCCTGAGATTTATTTTCTCTGGCTGATGGAGAGGTCCATTTTGCCCTACAGCCAGTGCTTTTAAGTAAAGGCATTAATTTCTCCTAATATGCAGAATTCTGAAATAATTGCAGTTGTCTTGACTTCTGGACACCACTGGACCAATCCTCTACTGAAAGCCCGGTTAAGTTCATACATCAAATCACTCAGGGCCTCATGAACTCACTTTTGAAAATCTCCAAGGAAAATGACACCTCAGCCTTCTGGGCCCCTGTTCCAAAATTTGACTATGTATTTGTGGAGAAATTTTCCCTTATACAAAACAGAAATTTCTCCTCTGACCACTCTCATCCATTACCTGCAGTCCTTCATAATACACCCCTGAGAGTTCTGGGTCCATCCTCTCTGTCATAGAATCAGAAAATGGGTTGAGTTGGAAGAGAATTTAAGGATAATTTAATTCCAGTCCCCTGCTTTGGACAGGGAAACGTTCCACCAAACCAGGTTTTTCCAAGCCCTCTCCAACCTGGTCCTGAACATTTCCAGGAATGGGGCAGCCACAATTTATCTGTTTTCTAGTAGTACATTATAAATTCCCAGTTTCCTAGTAGTATATTACAAATATGTCCAAGGAGATGTCTGGACAGAAAGCCAAAACACTGAGGCCTGGTTTTCAGTCTGTAACTGCTCAGTTCAGGGCCCTTTCATTTACCAGTTCACTGAAATAACTTCACTTGAGAGCAAATCCATCTTTGTTCTCCTTCCCAGAGCACAGCTCAGCTCATCCTCCGAGCCCCAGCAGAACACACGTTTCCAAGTATGATTGAATAGAAACTGTTCCATGTCAGTAGCATGAATTCCCTGAACTTCAGCCTCAAAAGGAAGTGAAGAAAAGTGTGTGTCAAAGTGAGAATGAGCCTGGACATACACTGCATACCCTAGCATCCTTTTTCCTCCCTTTTTTCCTTTTTTTTTTTTTTTTAATTTCTTAGCAGTTGCAGGAACATGAAAGTGAATTGCTGGGTTTGCTTAAATGGCACAAAATCTAAAAGCAATTTGTGGTGACAAGGTCACATGGGGCATGCAGGGGCTTTTTATAACTCTACAGAGAGCTGGGGGGTATATCTATGTTATATATACACACAGTGAGAAATACAAAATATTTTACTGTTAATGATACAGCCGCAGAAAAAGAAATAGGTTCATCTCTACAGAGGATAATGTGTAAAATTTTACTGAATTTCCCAGACAACTTCACTATTTCCAGGATTTTTAAATGGAGGGGAAAAGCAGAAAAGGGAAAATGCAGAATGCTCCCTTCCAGGGGAGGTTTGGATTGGATATTAGGGAAAATTTCCTCACTGAAAGGGTGGTTGGCACAGGCTGTCCAGAGAGGTGATGGAGTCACCATCCCTTGAGGGTTTAAAAGGTGTGTAGATGTGGCATCTGGGGACATGGTTTAGTGGTGGAGCTGGCAGGGTCACTTTAATGGCTGGTTAATTTTGCAGGTCTTTTCCAACCTTAATAATTCCATGATTCTTTAAGAGCAGAACAAGAACAAGACACACAAAAAAGGATTTACACCTGGTTGAATAATGAATTCTAAGTCAAAGAAAAGAAACACAATAGAAAGACTTGCTACAAACACTTGAATGCTTCTTAATTAAAAGATGCCAGATTTGTTTTTAATGTTAATATTAACAATTTGCATACACATTTATTTGCTGCTAAAATAGAGTGGCCTATTAAGATCTACAGGGTGATTCCTATTTTTTTAATATATGTTTTTTAGACACCTGTTTAGTCAAAAATGCATTGCACAGCCAGGATGAGGTGCTGCAGCTGAGCTACGACAGAGATGGAACCTGGAGGAATGACCCTTAAGTGGTGTCTAAACTGTGAAATGTCCCCCTCATGTTCCTCCCACAATAGAAATCAGCCTTCTGTTGGTGTTTTCTTTAGCAAAGCACTCCACACACTCCAGGCCACATTTTGCTCTGTTTCAGGAGGGTGAAATTCTTACTGAATGCTACAGCATTGGACACACTGTTCCAATACATATGGGTATCACAAGCCTGAATTTTCCAATATTCCCCTTTCCTCAGGAAAACTGCTCCTCATGTAGTGACCATTAGGTGAGTTATGGTTAACAATTAACAGTTAAAAGTCTGTTTTTCCTAGGGGGTGCTAATTAGTGTTTGCAGGTTTTGTCTGAGGCTATACCTCAGTTTTTATTTTCAGCCTGCACTCCATGCAGCACAGTTGTATGGGCTGTGCCTATTTCTTCTGGTTTGTAGCAACATATGGTCTTAAACTATTCTCATCAACTGTTATCATCTTCCTCTAGGAAGAGTCTGAACCCAGCTGAAAAGATATGAAAATATATGAAAATATATACTGAAATCTAACACACAATCTAGATCACATCTTGGGATAAGAGATTAAAGCCTTTTCTCTGGATGGGGAAAGCCCCCACAGTGGAGGAAGGTGGCACAGAGGAAAAAAAAAATGAAAGTCATGAGAAAAAAAGTAAAAAAAGAAAAAGGCAACCCCCCAGTTCTATGATTATGACATGCTGAGACTGAAATCCCAAAAAACAGGGATGCTGTTCCTCATAGATTCTTTGGAGATTGTCAGGAGCAAACAAACACCACAGCCATTCAATTCCATCTCTTAGGGCTGGTAAAGGGCAGAGCTCCACTCTGGGGCTCAGACACCCACTCCAGAGTGTGGGAAGATGTTCATAGCAATGCAGGGAGCCCAGACATGTTCAAAAAAGTTTGGAACCCATCTGTGGCATGGAGAAGAGAACTTCAGTAGGTGTAAATCAAGTTGAGCATGACTGAAACCTCCACCAGGCACAAATCTGCCCCAGTGGTTCCATTCACCATCCATTAACACAAATTACCAGGCATGAAGGCTTTGTTTTGGGGCTGTGTCAGAAGGAGCAGGTAGTGATTTTGTCTGGCACTTTGCAATTATTGACTAATTTGAGGTGAGAAAAGGCTTTTGGAGTAGATATGAGAGCTACTATATTGCACACAGCTTTACTAATTTAAAAGTTTGGAAAGGCACGGAGGCTTTGGCATATTGGAAGTTTATTTTTAAAAGTGTCTCAGAGTATATGATTCCTCCTCCTCAGAACAGGATGAATTCAATGAAAAAGCTGTTGGGGATCCATCATTGCAGTCTTTTACAGGGAACAGTCAGTGCAATACGTCATTGATTCCTAATGCTGCAACATTTCCATCCTCAGAATATTCAATGCAGGGTGGAGGAGCTTTCAGATATTGTGGAACCTGAGTCCTTCATTCACTGAAATGAGCATATAATGATGTCCATTAAATGAATTAAAAGTTAGATACTTACCGTCTATTCTTTTTCTCTGGTCATGGCATTACAGACAGATAAGAAGGATGACTTTAAGCTGAAAAAGGACAGATTTAAACTGGAGATTAGGAAGGAATTCTTTACTGTGATAGTAGTGAGGTACTGGAACAAATGGCCCAGAGAAGCTGTGACTGCCCCATCCCTGGAAGTGTCCATGACCAGGCTGGATGGAGCTTGGAGCAACCTGGGACGGTGGAAAATGTCCCTGACCATTGCAGGGGCTTGGAACTGAATGGTATTGAAGGACCCTTCCAACCCAAATAATTCTAAGATTTCATTATTTCATTAAAAGATAAGAAATTATTAACAGGTAAATTGACCAAAAATAGATCATCCTTTCTCTGGAAGAGAAAGGTTGGGATTTTGTTATTTCCTATTCATTATGGTCCTGACCTGTTTGGGAACTAAGTTAACTCAATCCTATTTGGAAAACCATGAAAACAGAAAAAAACCATTTGTCAGAACTGCTTTAAACCTGAACTGTCTGATACCAGAAACTGCTTCCACTTCACAGCAGTTATTCAGCACCTTAGATGTCCTCTCTTGAGAAAATTTGTCTTTTTGGGAGAAACAGAGACACAGAATTATCCAAAGCCAAGGTGTAAAGAATAGTTTTATAGGACCACAGAATGGTTTGGGTTGGAAGGGACCTTCAGGCTGCTCCTTCCAACACCCTGCCATGGGCAGGGACACCTTCCACTATTCCAGGTTCCTCCAACCTGGAGTGTTCCATTCAACCTGACCTTGGACACTTCCAGTGATGGGGCAGCCACAGCTTCTCTGGGCAACCTGTGCCAGGGCCTCACCACTCTCATCATGAAAAAATTCACCTCCAATTTACATCTACTCTCAATTTAAAATGATCATCCCTTTTTCTGCCACTAGAGACCTGGTAAAAAGTCTCTCTCTGTCTTTTTCACAAGCCCTTACAATACAATTTCTTGCAACACATTTCTTACCTACCAGGAGTGTGAACTCAAGAGCATTTGGTTTCTGTGTTTTTTAAGTTGTCCAGAACACATACAGAGAAGGAAAAGCATTTCTATGATATTGCTCAAGACAGATTTCTCTCTAAAGAAGCAGATGGTCACTTCCCTCTGGTGCTGATACTGCTTTTGACTAGTTTTTTTCAGCTGTGCTCACACATACATTAAAAAGACAGAAAATACAGACAAGTTACTCAAAGATCAGAGATGCTGCAACTGAAGCTGGGTAAGTCATCATCAGCTTCACTCCAGCCAAGTGTGCCTCAGTGTACTGTTGGGTTGGACATTAGGAAGAATTTCTTCTCTGAAAAGATGGTCAAGATTTGCCCAGGGAAGTGGTGGAATCACTGTCAAGCAGCCAATGAAAGCCACAGACACAATGGAAATGTTGATCTCACTGTTTTAATTACAGTGTAGATTTCTACACCTGAAACTTGGTCTCTGTTTTCCAGCCCATGGAATGACACAGGCCTGGGGAGGCTGCAATCACTCAAACCTGTTTCATCTATTTTAAGATGAGAGGAAGTCCTAGACTTCAATAAGCTGATTGACTCACTCTCCGTCATTATAAAGGAAGCTTTGGAGTGACACAGTTCAGATGTAGCCACTTTAGCTGTAAATATCTACATTTCAGTAAATGTCTCCTCCCTCTGGTTATGAAATTAGTAAAAAGTGGTCAGTATCTACTGAAACCTCTTTCAGAGATATTATGATTTTTTAAAAATTCTGCCCATATTACAAACCTGGCTCAGGCAAACTAATGGTAATAAGTGCTCCAGAGGACTCTGGAAAAAAGAAACAGAATAATCCTCAGATTTCATTCTCATCCCTTCCACAACCTTTGTGTGCCACTCATGTGTCTGCAGTCTTGTATAATTTTTCCTTTCAGTCACTTATTTTCCAGACTGAAGATGCCTAATCTGCTCATTTATTCCAAGCTGTTTCTGAGGTATTATCATCTTGTTTCTCTACTCTGAACCTTTATTAGTTTTAATACAAATGCAATTACACACTGTCCTTTCTAAAATCATTGGTCTGTTCTCCCTATTTTTCTTTTAATCTATTGTTTTGGGGTTTTTTTGGTTGGGGTTTTTTTTTTTTTTTGAGACTGTTGAAATATCTACTTGCTCATTGTCCATGAGGTGATTTTACAAAGAGGAGAAAGTGGCAAAAAGCCAATCTATATCGTGGATTTTGTTACACTAACAGAAGCATGGTTAGAAAAGAATAATACACGAATTCAGATAATTGTACCTATATAATTTCAGCAGCATTGTTACCTTGTGGGATTACACACAATCAATACAATCAGAGACATGGATGATAAATTGGAGAGCCATTTCAGGAACAGTTTGTTTGTGGCTGCTTGTCCATGAATTTCCCCTTCCTGATCACCAGGTTAATGGCTTTGGAAATCAGGAGTTTGCTACAAAACCAGGAGGATTTAAAGGAGGTACTTCACAAAAATAAATCCAGGACATCAAGATTTAACCACTGTTTCTTCACTGTGGGAGAAAAACAAGAGAGCAAGCAAAGGGAAAAAATATCAGGGAAGAAGCTCATCTGTACATCCCTGATATTTGCATGTGCAGACCCAAGGAAAGTGGAGGGGAAGCTTGTGGTGATTGGAAGTGGGGTCCTGTAACCAGAGAACAGCTCCACATGGGAAATTACAGCAATGGTGCAGAGGGAGCTGGCTGATTACTGCCACCTTTGGATTCTGGGTTCAGTGGCAGTGAGAGCCAAGTTCCAGCTGACAGCTGAATTTACAAATTCACTTCATTACTCAGTGTGACACAAGAGAACCCAAAACAGCCTTCTCCTTGCAGGCATCATGAAGTGAAAACAAGAAGCTGAAGCTTTCCTGGAAGTAGTGAATTGATTACATTTGAAAAGTTTTCATTCCTTCCTGCAAATTCAGTGAACAAACTGGTAGGAAACAAAAAAAAAAAAAAAAAACACAAAAAAAAAAAAAGGAGGAAAAATAAAGTAGTGGGTGGTGTTTAATATGTAAACACAGGGGTGTGGCTTCCCCCTGCATCCTCTCTTCCCTTTCAACATTGTGCTCCCCATTGCCAGCATTGCCATTGTGGCACCAAACCTGTCCCACACAGCTTGATAAAAGACAGCCACCCTGAGAGGGAGCTGACTCTGCTGGGAGACCTACAAACTCCCAGGAAATTTTGTTCATCCTGCTGAAAGACATGTAACGCTCCAGAGGGGGCAGTTACTGAGAAAAAACTGTAATACACATGAAGCTGTGTCCAGGAGTGTTTCCTGGCTGACTGAAATGAAATGAAATGAAATGAAAGTTCACCCTGAGCCAGAACTGGTGATGTGGATGTTCTTTCCAGGTCAGGAAAGCAGATCAGTGAATGGGACTTTGGAGAGGGAGTTTTAGGACAAACAAAAGAGTGCAGAGCCAAAGAAAGAGAAGAAGGGTGAGATAGAGGATGTGGATTTGGGGAATATTTGGGAGCCTTTGTGTGCTGGCAGTCCCAAATATTTCTGTAACTAAATGCACGACTGATCTCACACTCTGAAGGGTTTCTCTGGCAACCAAGGGTGAGGCAAAGGCTCAGCCTGCCTGGTTCCTCCTCACTGAAAGGATCCTGTGCTCATTTAACTCCTTTCCCTTCCACTCAGCAGCTTCTCAGAGCTATTCCTGACTTCACCTTCCCAGATCCTTTCTGGGCAAAGGGGTGAGATTGCTGGGGAAGGGATTATTAATATACTTACAAAAATACACAACACTGTCATAATGGACCTGAGAAGCTGACACTGCTTTTCCAGAGTGTTTGATGGTCTGCTATAATCACAGGCAAATTCCAGTGGTCTTCTGTTGTGGCTGGGAGAGCTCAGTCCAGAACAGCTCTTCCCTTGGATGTCTTACACCCCTTCATTCAGAAAATGAAGATGCAGCCAGAAGTGAATGCTCAATTCAAGTGAGGAGCTCAGTTTCAGAAACAGAAAAAATATTCTATACTTCAGGATATCCTCCAGTTTCCTGTACATGAAAGTCAGCCTCTCTCTTACCCTGCACACTTCCCTCTTTGCACCACCTTGCTTAAATTTTACATTATCTAAATAATACTACAAAAATCCTATAGACAACATATTCATTCATATCTGTCCCTGATGTATCCCCAAATTTAATCCAATCCCTCTGCAGTTCTGCTTTTCCCACTCATGACTCTTTCTGCTTCTTCTAGGAGCTGGGCACCACCAAACTACTGGAAAAGCCACTGGAAAAAATAGCATTTTCTGGTTTATTGGTAGTAATTATATGAAAAGGGCACCTGCAACCTCATTGATGTTCATATGGGGATTGTGAGGATTTGCTGACTGAGTGGAAAGGGAGCACCTGGCCATTTTCTTCTGCTCCAGGGCAGCTAAAAATTGTCTGAACATAATTAATTTTCAGTGGACTTTCAGGTGAAATTCACAATTATGAAACCAGTAAAACTCCTGGCAACTTCCAAGCCCCTAAACACATTGCAAAAATCTGTTAGCAGTGAAATAAAATTATTTTTTTTTAATGTTGAAAAAATAGAATGCATTCTGCCCAACCCCTTTGATTAAAATTATTATCTCATTCCTAGGTGAAAATCTGAAAAAAAAAAAAAAACAGAAAAAATCAACAAAATAAAATATCTCATCTTGGAGTAAAGATCTGGAGAAGAAAAACAGCGACCAGAAAAACCAAATCAATGAGCCAAAACCAAACCTTCCAAACCTCCAGAGTAAATATAGAAATCTTAAAAAGATGCTAAAAACTCAAATGCAGCACACATTGTAATGTGTTTAATGACCTTAATCATGTTTTTATAAATTGATCCATTAGACCTCTCTCAAATGAACATAGCACACAACATTGTTTTCTCTAATTACCCTCACAATAAATACTTAAAATATGTGACATTTTCAGTTACCCAATTTTATAAAGCAAAAATAAAGTCTTTGTTTTACAAAACTTAGAAAAATACAGCCCAGTGGAATTTATATCAGCTCTGACTGAATTATAGAGTAACCTGGACCAGCACTGAGAATTTTTGAAGCAATCTGGCATTTGTTCAAGATGTATGTCAGATTTCTGGAGGAAAATGTGTTTATGGGAAAAGAAATCAGAAAATTTCCACTAGGAATTAAGGCCATGGAAGCAGACATCAGTAGTATATCTTTGGTTTCATTTGCTTAGCAAGGAGTAACAGCTTCTATTTTATTCCATCACAGCAGGGTCATTAATAGCATCTTTTTAGCTCTACTTAGATTCCTTTTTGCCTGTTGAGGCATCCTAGGGATTCCCAGCTATTTTCAAAATGATTTTGACTAATTGCATTAGGCCCCATGTTGGAATCTTAAATATATTGTAAATAACTGGAGTTTTCATGTCAGGGTATAACACGCTGCTGCTTTCAGACCTTATCTAATGATGCTTGGTTGTTGATGTTTTATTAATAACAGCAAGTGCAGCAGTAATTCACTGATTCCTCATGATTTCAAGGGAGATGCTGGATGCCTGATGTCTGGAAGTTGTGCTGCAGTGTTTGGACACTGGAACAGGCTCCCAGGAAAGTGGTCACAGCCCAGGTCTGCCAGGGTTTAAGTGTTTGGAGAACACTCTCAGGTCCATGGTGGGATTCTTCTTGTGTCCTGTGCAGGGCCAGGAGTTGGACTCAGTGATCTTTGTGGGTCCCTTCCAGCTCAGGATATTCTTTGATTCTACGGTTCTATTAACCACTTTCTTTCTCCATTTGTCCCACACTCTTAACAGACTCGATATTCTGAAATAGGACATCACTGCACAACACAATGTATGAGTTCAGTTTTCATCTCAGCTGAGTCACCCATGTTCTGAAATACATGGAAGAGCAGGAATGCTCACCTTCTTGAGAAAAATGTTGGAGAAGAGCTGCTTACTCTGTGGCTGGATCACTGGGGCTCTTTCTGTGTTAATATAAGTGCACACACCCTAAAAATAAAGTACTTTACAATAGTCTGTTAAACACCAGAGTGCACAACTGCTGTGCTTATGCACAGCACACTTGCACATGACCCTCTCCTGAATCTTCCTCCTGAGCTTTTATGAATGGGGAGAACTGCCAATGCAATTAAAACTTTGGCTCCTGCATCATCCCTTTCCAAGGGGCAAACCACTCGCCTAGTCAGAATTCTGCCTGCTACTGCTATTGAAAACATAATTTCATAAACAATTCTCCTTCCTGGGAGAAAGAAGAAAAGGCTGATGGGCTGCAGATGTGTAAGGTCATCTCAATCAGCCTTCCAGTGCATGCAGGGATCAGAGAGCCTTTCAGTAAGTCAAGGACTTTGAAAACTGCTTTGCCATGCACCAGGAAAGGAATAGTGTTTGCAGCGCAGGTGCCTTGGTAATTCACAATAAAATGAAAATTTCTCTGTAGATTCATTCCAGCTAAGCTTAAAAGCTCATTTCAGAGTGTCCTGCTGGTTAAAGTAAAGTGGAAAGTTCTGACTTTCTGATCCTCTGAGTTGGTACCATTTAAAGCTATGGAAGAGCACGGCCTTTATTTCAGAGTGATCAGTCTCAGTGGTGCTCACATTGGGATGAGTTTTTCATACTTATAGTGGGAGGCTTTTGGAGCTTTGTCTAGCTGCAATTTCTCCTTACTCATTACAGATCGTGTTCTAAATGTCTTCTGAGTGGCTCTTTCAGCACTGTCAAATTCCAATTCTGTATATGCTAAATTCTTCAGCATTATCTCCAACCACTCAGAGGCTGGGACTTGAAAGGCAGAGCTGAAATGCTTTAAGGGCACTGGAATGCCTAACTGTGCAAAACCCAGGTGATTTAGCAGGAGATTTCAGCATGTCTTGCACCTAATTCAGGCATTTTGTTCATGAAAGGTGGAGTTTCTCAGTTCAAATAATAATCACTCTGGTTTCTCTAAGATTGCTTTCATTAGAATAAAATTTATGTCTTAATTCTAGTGCCAAAATCTGGAATTTCATTGCAGTTGGAGGAAGGTCTAACTTTATAAAAAAATAGTTTTGCCTCATTAAGGACTAGAATTTTGTCTTGTTGACACCATCACATTCATTCCAGTGGACAATTCTTGGGCTGGGAAGCACAAAAGAACCTGAACTGGCCACAAAGATGACCCAAAACGTAGAGGAGAGAGTTGTCATTCCACAACCTTCAATTGGCTTTGGATCAAATTCCCTTTTCCTTGCTCACATCTCCCCAGATATGCTTGGTTTCTCCTCAGGGTTTGTGCTCTGTCCAGGAAAATGTTGTATTGCTTGAGGCCCTCACAACATAAATAATGTTATAAACTTCATGAAGCCTCAGGGAAGTGAAGAATTATGCCAAAACACATCAAAGGTTGTAGGCAAAGCAAGACTCTCCATTTTCATATCACTAAAACCCATCATCTTGAATTTATGTTTAGTCGTATTAAAAGTAACAAACGTATTTCATTGCATAATTAATGCTGGCCTTCAGCAAGAAAGTTTGGGCAAATTCCATTTTTTCCTGCTGTGTAAAAGGCATTGAAATTACAGCTGGTGGAGCTTTTCCCACTCTGACTTTCCAAGGCTTGTGAGGAATCTCAGTTGTGAAGCTGTTGGCTCGTTGGGCGCAGTTGTAATTGATGACTCTGACTCCCTCCTCTACTCTGCCCCTTCAAAGCAGTCTGTGGGGTGGACGTGCTGCTGCAAGCACAGACCCCTGCTGATGTATTACCTGCCTGCTAAAGGTTGTCACGAGGGGGCACTCAAAAAATAAACACCTCTGCAGGTCTCTAAAATAGCCACTTTCAGTTTGGGTTCAGAAAATAATTTGATTTCTTTCCCCATCTTTATATAACTTGTTGTTGTTAGGTTTTGTTTGTTTGTGGGTTTGGGGGTTGTTTTTGTTTGTTTTTTTTGTTGGTTTTGGTTTGTTTTCTTTTTTGTTTTCTTTTTTTGGTTGTTTTTTGGTTTGGTTTGGTTTGGTTTGGTTTTTTTGTTTAAAAGAGAAAGCACCAGCAGCTGCCTTTTTATAAAAACAGGGAAAAAAACTCATAAAATTTTCCTATGAAATAGATTTTTATTCTGCCGTTTAACTGTATGCTCAATATGCTGGTTTTGCCTCTTTTCAGAACTTGGAGACTACACAGTAATATTTCAGTCCCAATGAGTGGGCTTGATTTAATGTTCAGAGAGAGATTTTTGCTAACAGACTTCAAACCCACAACTTTGTCAAAGCAGTTCCTGGTTACATATCACTGTGAAAATATAAAAATATAAAATTTTAAAAAATAGTCACAGAAATAGAAGACAAAATGAATAAACAATAAAAGCCCACACCACACGGAAAGCAAACACCACCTTTCAGCGAAATGCACAGATTTATAGATGTAGGAGTTCACAGCATTTTAGGGTTTTACAATCACTAGGGAAGGAAATTCCTCTTTTCAAGCCCATTTTTCTTCTTTCTCTCCCACACTCTACATCCAGCAGTAGCTTCAACTCCACTTCCAGAAATGGTGGTAGGAGGTGAACCTGATCTTTTAACTCAGGTCCCGCTTCCATGCTTGGGGTTAAGAAAAGCAGTGTGAGGGTTCACCACCACCACCACAAAGCTACACGAGTTGAGACAGGCCCAGCTCGTCCCCTCCCAGACACAACGTGGGTATTTTTATTCTGGCACAGGAAAAAAAAAGGAGCAGCAATCAGGACAGCAAGGCAGAGAGCGTGGGGGGACACAGCACAGTGCTGTCACCTCACGCCAAGGAGCTGGTGGAAGAGGTCCCAGCGTGGTTTGGTGTTTGAAGATAAAAGCTTAGGTTTGGTACTGACGTGACCATGTGTGTGTGACCCCTCACAAGGTGGGCAGGGGTGGGTGTCACAGATTTTATCCCTTCAATAGCAAATTTCTTGGCAAACTGGTCCATCCTCTCAGAAAACCGCCAGGAAGGTGAGAACTCCTCTCCTCTGGGAAGAGCAGCTCCCACCGATTTCACCAGCTGTGCCTGTGGTGAGTGGATACAGAGATTATTTGCTCCATTCCTGAAGAAAAACTGAGTATTCCCAAAGGATTTCCCAGTCACACAGTCTGGAATGCCCTAAGCAGTAGAAATTTACTTGGATTTAAATTAATAATAGTCTAAAAGCTTTCTCTTCTGAGAACTAACCTCCTATTCATCCCTCAGTAATTTCCTCTCAGGTGTCTTTCAATGTGCAGTAAGGACTATACACTTCAATACATTTTAACATAAGTTTCAGAATTATCAGGATAGGCTTTTTTGTTTGTTTGGGATTTTATCTTTTTTTTTTGTGGTTTTGGTTTTTTGAGGTTTTTTTTTTGTGTTCTCGTTTGGTTTTTTTTTTTTTTGTTTTGGTTTTTTTTTTTTGTAACTGAAAAATTTCTGATAAGTTCATCTGTCATTAGAATTTTACCAGCCAGCCTGATTTTATTTTGGAAAATAATAGCAGCTCTGTAACTTCAGCAAATTAGATGTTGTAATTAGATTTCAAGGTAGCTGCTAGAAAAATAATTAAGGAGTTAGTCTGAGACAACTGCTGGAAATCAATGAAGTATAGAGATATCAGTATATTTTCCATACATAACTGGTTAACACTTTGAAGGTAAAATTCTGATGTGTGTAAACCCAGTTTGATCCAAACTGAGAAAAATTCTAAAAGATACAGCACACTGGGTATCAACATTATATAAATGTATTGCAGTGCTGTAATAATCAAGGTAATAAAACTTCATTGAACTTTTAACTAAGTAGTCTTTCAGCAGCTCACGCTGAATAGAGGAAATAATGATTTTCTTGAGGGGGATGAGTGGGAGGTGGGAAGAAAGATATTTGATTTTGTAGATATTTAGGATAATCTAAAAACCAGCCATGGTGATTTATATCAACTAATGAGGTAAAAAACCAGGATTCTTGCAGTGTGGCCATTATTAAACTGAATTTCAGTATCCCTGTTGATGTTGATTCATTGACTCAGTAGCCTGTGGCACAGAAGAAACCTCTGGCTCTGATAAATTAAATTAAGAATGGAAAAGTATTTTAAATGAAAGATATCAAATGGCTACTGCTGGAAAATATAGTCCAAAGCCTGTGTTTAGAAGGACAATGATTTGGAAAGGTAATTGTGCTAAATATGCAGTCAAAGTGGCTGTGACTATTGTGGGCACTCTTGGAAGAACTCAATGCTCTGCTGTACTCTGACTGGTTTTTTTTACCCCTGGACATTTTTTGATCTAGATATTGGCTGATGGAGTAGTAAAATCATAGGATGAATCATAGAATGATTCATAGAATGGTTTGTGTTGGAAGGGACCTGAAAGCCCTTCTTGTCCCCACCCCCTGCCATGGGCAGGGACACTTTCCACTACACCAGGATGCTCCCAGCCCCATCCAACCTGGCCTTAAAACCAGCCTGACCTTGAAAACCTGACCCACCACAGTGGAGAATATCAATCCCAGCCACTTCAAAAGCAATGATGATATTTCTGCTATGCAATTGTGAATGTTACCCAAATCTGAATTAGTCCACCCTTCCCTGAAATGTAGCTGTGTCCCATGTGCACCTTGGCTGTCCCTCAAATAATTTATTTTAGATGAGAGTGAAATAGAGGAGCTGCAGACAAGAACTGCTGCAATACGTGGGGACATCTGGCTTTCCTGAGAACATGCTGTGGAGCAAGATGCAAATGTGTTCCACACCTCTTACAGATCTGTTCTTTATCAGATAAATTGTTTAATTTTTTTTCCCCTGTACAATGGGAATAGACACAAAATACAGATATAAAAGGAGTAAATGAATGCTAATAAATCTTTCCTTTATTGACAAGGAAATTAGGGAGCTATAAGCTAATGTTTCTTTTCTGTGTCTGATGAGCTAAGAATCTTGTTTCCTAGCCAAGGAAGGAGCTCTGCTAGACAAAGGAAAAACAGAAGCTTCAGAATTTTTCACAGTCCCTTAATTCATAAACATTTGTGGCCACAAATCACACAATAGCCCACCACAACAATAAGAGCTCCTTTCTTTAGATTTCAGAGGCTATAAAATAAGAAGTTTGCAAGAAAATTGGTAATTTATCCTCCTTTGTTTGATTAGATTGGAGATAACAGAAGGCCCTGCATCTTGAAAGAGCTAAGTTGGACCAGACTTTTTTCATTCTTTCTTCTACCAAATCAAAACCAGAAGGGAGAAGTTAGTGTGTTACAGGAGCCATCCAGTGCCGGCAAAGGAGGTTGCAGAAAATAGAAATTCTGTATTAAATCTACATGTTATTGAAATGATATGTGCTCAGATCTCTGTGAAAATACAAGGAAATTAATCCATGATCTCTGTTGTGTTCTCCATAGAAAAAATGTTTCTCACATTTGTATTTGACAAGTAATTCAACCCTTTTTTCCTGTCTGTTCATAGTAAAGGGGAATACCCCACCAGCACCTGATGGTGCAACATCACATCTCCAGCTTTCAGATTCCAATATTAACTGGTCTGAATAGTGTTGTCCAGACTGGATTATGATCATGCTTCTTTTTGCCCTTTGTCTTTTGACATCATGGTTCTTTAACTGGGTGAATGCAGATCATCATAGCCTCCCAAAAAATCACTCTTTGACTAATAATGCACATCCCAAGTCTCTAGTATTGGTGTAAAATGTTGGGAAAATAAGCAATTGTACTTGGAAAAAACATTCATTGTTTAATGAATGAAGTGGTGCAAAGATGTAGAGCAACAGTGAGCATCAAGAAGGTGATGGGAATTCCCCTTGTATTTCCCTCCCTTCCATTCGAGTGAGGGGAAGGAACAAATTCCATTTAAGCACAAGAAGCAGTGCAGTCAGCAGCTCCACTCTGGAACACACTTATTTATGAGATCAGAGATCAGTGGACAGAGATGTACAAGAACAGACCAGAATTCATATGGAAGACTGAGAAACATGCCCTAATCCTGATTTTACTCTAGAATGTGACAAATATGAGAGGAAAAAGTGATGGAATATGCTTGTGAACATTATACAGAAGGCAGACAGTGGTAGTTTATTTTTCTTACTTCACCATATGTGACAAGAAAATTTTCAGAAGACTGAAAGCTATAAAATTTAGAACTGATCAAGTACATTTTTTACTCAGTGCATATCTCAGCTGTGAATTTCATTGTATGAGGTATTGACAATGTAATCTGCTTATCAAGATTTGAGAAAAATACGGGATACTCCTACCCCTCTATATAGATAATTTTATAGCAATACTTGTAAAGAGAGTACAAATGTTTTACTCTCAGAAAATGAAGCTGAATTCATACAATTTTAATAAAATCACAGGATGGTTTGAGTTGGAAGGGACCTTAAAGATCATCCTAATCCTACCCCTCTGCTTTGGACAGGGACACCTTCCCCTATCCCAGGTTGCTCCAAGCCCCATCCAGCCTGGCCTTGGACATTTTGCATAAAATGATTAAATTCCAGAGAGACTATAGCTTTGTACAATTTGAAAAATCTATATTCTAAGTTCTATGTGAATAGAACTGAAAATCCCAGTTTTGGGGAATACAACAAAATCAAATTTAGACTAGAAAACACCATGAACCAAATGAAAATAATATTACTTTACCTTTACCAAGGAAAGCACTCATGATGGAGGCAGCATTAAATAGAAGGAAGTTTCTCCAAGACATATGTAATTTTTTTGAATTGATTTTTCATTTCTCCTTCACAGCCCTGTGCTTAAGGATAAATATTTGTCAGCATAACAGATAAAAGGAGTCCATTTTAGATCATTCAACATTCTCCTAAATTAACATTACCGCTTTTCTATAGGTCTTCCTGCTATATACACAAACCTCTAAACCTAACAGTCATGGCAATCAATATTCATAATTTGACAAAA
The DNA here is from genome assembly GCA_003676055.1 of Chloebia gouldiae. Taxonomy (NCBI): domain Eukaryota; kingdom Metazoa; phylum Chordata; class Aves; order Passeriformes; family Passeridae; genus Chloebia; species Chloebia gouldiae. Next base: position 65,974,884 of record QUSF01000001.1, on the reverse strand, counting down.
AATGTTCAAGACTTTCTAAATTGCTCAGAAAATCCCCTATCTCAAGTGATACTCCTTTGATCAGAGCTGGGTTTTGATACTTTAATACACATCTCTAGGTGTTTAACAATATTCTCAATCTAAATGATGCAAGGAAATACAACAAAGTTTTAAGGACATTTATATAGGGAAGAAAAATATTAAATATCTTCTTAAATTACATGTACGTTTAGCATGTTAAAATTCAGCTGCCTGGTGAAGTGCATTACACTTGTTACTGGGATTTGATCCACCCTAAGGGCATGGACCCTTCTAATAAATTCAGAATGGGAGAGCTGATACTAAAAAAGTGTATTTTTGCTGGTAAAGTTTAACTTGTCTAATTTAGAACTATGGATAAAGTCTAAGAAAGTTTCTGGGCTCTCTCTGCAGGCAATGCAGAGGAAGATGAACACTTCCAGATGGAAGCGTGTTCCAGTCTCAGGCAAGGTGTCAGTCTCTCCTCACTGCCTGCAAGGAGAGCTCGAAGGTAGGGTTTAATGTGGGTGTTTTCTCTGTTGAGCCTCATTTTTAAACAAGTTTCTATGTGCTCCTTTTTAGAGTTAAGGAGAGAGAGTTGTGAAATTATTAAATTGTAGGTGCAATTTATCTTATCTCACATGAGATGCCTGCATTTGGTCAGAGGAATTTTTTTCTCCTGTAGACTGCATTGATGGCCTGTGCTGTCCTGTTGAGCTTCCAGTCTTGCCCTCAAGGATGTGGATTCATGGAATCATAGAATGGTTTGGGCTGGAAGGGACTGAAAAGATCATCCCATTTCACCTCCTTGCTGTAAGCAGGGACACCTTACACTAGACCAGGTTGCCTAACGCCCTGTCCAACCTGGCCTTGAACACTTTTCTTTTCTAGGATGAAAAATCCCAATTCTCCCAGCCCTTCCTCATATAAGAAGTGTTCCATCCCTCTAATCACCTTATGGCTCTTTTTAAATAAGTTATGATAGAACCAGTAGAGTCCAGGAGACACTTCAGCTCTGCCCTGGGCATACAGTCACTGACTGGTCACCTGGACTGAATTCTGGCCTTGACTGGGGCAGTGACACAGCTTCTGAGGGGACAGGAGATGCATTTGCATTTCTCTACCACTGAGACAGGCTCACCAGTCCCTAAATTACCCAAGACATTCCAGCCTTTCTGGACCCATTTCCACCAAGTGGTCCTGGGGAAAACCATTTGTAAAATCAGAAGGTTGAAAGCATCATCAGAGTTCCCGGGGGATTTTGATTGCAGGGGCTGCCTGAGAATTTATATAAATAGGCAGCCAACCTGATAGTTCGAGGCTGGTACTCAGGATTAAAGTCAGAGTTGTTCCTAAGTGTAGACACAATCTGTGCAGAGCACACATAAATTAAAAGTATCAGACAAGCACAGAGAGTTTTGGACAAGTTCGATTTGATGCTTTACCTCAGGTAACCCCCAGGACAAGCTGCCACTCAGGTCAGCCCCAAGGCAACCAAGGAACTTCATGAGATCAATTGGGACATTTTTTAATGCTCACTGGGAAAGGGAGTCAGTAAATTGTGGATTCCTGTGCTGCCTGGGATATCGCACATTGCTGCCAATAAACACGTTGTGGTGTGAAATACGGCATGAGAATAATAATAACTTGGAGCAGAAGAAAGGCTATAAAAAGAGGGAAGTTGTTGTGGGAGAAATGGCTCAAAAAAACCTCAAAGTGTTCTTCTTTTTGCATGAACTTTTTTTTCAGGTAGATGAATGGTCACCATGTATTTGAGCAAATAGGTATTTATGTCTCAAGGAGAAAGCACTTTGTGGAGGTAACAGAGATCATAATCATAAGTAGCCACACTCTGGTGCATCATACAGCAAAATATATTATACATAAAAAATAAAATATTACAGTTCTTGACTATAACCCACCAGTATGGGTTTAAGGTGGAAGATGCATTTTTAAACAGAAATATATATGATCTGTGTTTAAGGGCACAGAATGGTGCTGAAAACCACAGCCGGTGGAAGTTGTACTTATGAATTTTGTTGAATGCCAGTGTCATACATTTTGGTTCCATTTACCTGGTACAGCTTCAATTTTCTTGTTGCTGATGTCCATTCAGGGCACTGATTTTTGCTGCTTTTTGTTAGGTTAAAATGTAATCTAACATTCTGTGCTTTCTCCTTGTGAATGTTCTCGAAGGTCATGATAAACCATACCCTAAATCCTTTAATGCTAAATGGCATCTGTCTATTTATGCCAGGAATGATACCCAGAAAGAATAAAAGAGTATTAACTTTGTCTATGAAACCTATTCAATGTGGATTTTGAATACTACAAGGATTAGGGCATTTTCAAATTTAGTTTCAAGTAACTAATCTGTTGAAAAATCAAAATCCCATGACTCCAGAGAAAACCATTCCAATATTTTAACTGCTTTCCTATTGTAGTAGCACAAAACTTGGATATATCTATATTAACTCAGGTTACAGAAATCTCATGAGGTCATCTGCTCCAATCCACAAGGAAAAACAGGGTTGGCTGGTTAATATTAGGTCAGGGCCCAAGGCACCTCTATTATAGTCAAAGCAACAATCCTGTTACAAAGCATGTAGGTAATGACCTCTAAAAAATAGCTATAGTGGTTAAGGTTCCTTATACATTCTGTTGTGTTGCCATTTTCAAAGGGAAAATTGTTCTATCAGAAAATTTCAAACCTCTGCTATTTGCTTTCTCTTTTAACTGAATGGATGGTGAAAGCAAAACAAAAGAAGATAGAAAATGAAGAAAAATTTAAAAATTGAGAAAAGGACTATTTGAATGCCTAAATCTTCTTGGGAGCCAATGAAAGTAACTATGATGAAAAATTGTATTTTCTGGAACATTTGTCTTGTTATTTACAGATAGCTTAGGTGTTCAGAGGAAGACAAACAGATGAACTCTTGCTACTGCAGCTCAAAGTTGCTCAAAAGAAACCACGTGCCCCATATATATGAAATTAGAAGGAGCAAATGCCAATCCCCTCTCACATCAGAATTCTTCTGTGCTATTAGTAAAGATAGATCACTGATTCTATTTCGTGTCTGTAATTTTAGGAATGCTGCAATCCTAATAACTGGTACACAGCTGCAAAAGAAACAGAATCTGCAGTTGTTGTTTAAAACGTGGCGCAGATTTCTGTAAGACAAAAAACAGTAACTTCCACTTCTGTGCCCAAGAGAACACAGAGAAATGAGAGAAAGAGTTGGATGGAAAAGTCAGTTATAAGAATGATGATTTTTCCTGTAAGCATCACATGTTCCAGGCACTCAACAAAGCCATTAGCTGGGAAATGTGGAACAACTGTAATTATTCTTGCTAAAGTCTTTGATTCTCTTTGCAGGCTTTGGTGCCATGGGGTCCCTGAACGGATTTAGCCTGATTAGAAGAAAAATGGAGGCAGGAATTTAACATCAGGAATAATAATATTTATTTTCATATCTACCTAAATAAACAAAAATATAAAATCTTCCTAGGGAAAAAATTCCGTTTCTAATAGGCAATAAAGTAATATAAATACACTGTGATTCTTTAAAAAATATATATCTACAATATAAATATATGTTTGTGTAATATAATATATACATTGTATCACATGTCCATTTAGACTGTAACAATTTATTTAATGTGTATGCATACTTATATGTAATACATAGACTTTTTATATATAATATATACACAATTATAAAACATCTAAAATATGCCCACATATCTATAACTCACAGAGAAAAATCCTATGTTTTTAACCCCCTTCTATAATATTTCAGAAACTGAACTGAATATCATGTGACACTTGATCTAGTTGAGAAATTGTGGCTAAGTTTCTGAATAAAACTACTTCATGCACTCAGAGTAGGAATGTCTTGTTTATTTTTTCACCTTAAATAGTGAAATGACTGCAATGCCTCAGAAATCAGGATTTTCTGGAGCCTCTCTGGGCACCCTCTATCCTGCCAGTTTATTCTCCAGGATGTTCCAAACTGCCAGAGGGAAATTGTTTTCCAGCTGCTGACTTCTTCCTGCAGTGGCCAAGGAGGGATCACAGTCCCTGCTGCAGAACAGTGCACTGAGACTGCTTTGTTTAGAAATTCACCAAAACAGGGAGAAAAATAATGGGAAACTTTTCAAATTGTTCAAGTCACCTATTTGAACTGATACTTCCTGATAATGAGGTGGACTTATGCATCAGGATATACTTGAGATCCTTATTTTTCCATTTGGGTTCTCCACTTTTCCAGCACCATGGAGGGACCATAAATACAGTAAATTAAGAAAATGATTCTTTCACATGAGAAATTTTTAATTCAAGAAATTGTCTATTCTGATTTATGAATCAGGACGAAGAACAGGGAGAAGGGAAAGGAATTATTTACTTGCTGTAATTATTGCATTTTCAATCAATGCACAAGCCTTAATACTGAGAGCACTCCCTCCTAGAAGCATTCACTTAAAAAAAAAAAAAAGTAAGTGTGGTGGTTTTGGAAGGTGTCTTTAAAGTAATATTTCCTGCAGATAAAGTTCTGAGCACTTAAGACATTTTGGGGGGAACTGGGAAGTGAAAACAAAAATATTTAATTCAGTGGTCAAACGGGTACAGAGTATAAAATATATCCAAGCAGAAATCTCAGAACATTTTGACAGAAGATAGACCGGGTACCAATTTGCTAAAATTTATCCTAGATCTGCAAGTTTCAAGCAATAAATAAAGGGTAGTTCTTCTATCATCCAAGGATATTCTTATTCAGGTATTGTTGTCATCTGCAGCAAGACTGATTGCCCATGATTTCTACAAGGTTTTTATCACTCTGTGCATATGTGTGTTTGGGATTTGGAATAAATTTTGCACTTCTCTCCACTACTGAAAGTTCTGCTAGAAGAGAATATCTGGAATTATGGCACTTGCAAACATATTTGAGGAAGTCTGAGGAAAACATGCAGACCTCTTATGTGCCACTGGAAGCAACAGAATTGGTTACTTCCTTGGGGCAGAAGTAATTTCAAAGTCAAATAAAATTAATTTCTAAAGCCGTATGTCCAGTAGATGTCTGACCAGTCTCTTCATGAGAACTACCATCTTTTCAGGGCTGTTGGATGGAGTACCTTGGAAGAAGAAACATGCAAGGAAACTTGCATATTTAAGATTGATCTAGTGCCTTAGGAAGCAGAAATGGGGTATGGATATGTCTCCTATGTCATCTTTCCCTACTCAAACAGAACCTTGATAATTTGCTTTGGCACAACGTGGAGCTTCTGGAGTGGGTTGCATTAATCACAGTTTTGAATTATTTGGCAATATCCATAAAATATTATAAATAATAGCTGAACAACTGGGCCTGGATTTATTGCCTGAAATCCAGACAAAGTGACTTGTTCTCTGCTAAAATCCAGGCTGTTATTGCATAATAAAATGGGGCTCCTATCTCTCCTCTGTAATTTACTGACTGCCTAAAAATGAATAATGGAACAGCACCAACCTGTGAGTGCCATCTCTAGGCCCAGCTCTGCAGCCTTTGTGCTGGCAGAGCTGCCATGGGGGCCATGATTCAGTGCCACAGGAGAAGACTCCAGGATTGATAAAATGAGATTTATTTCTATATGACTGGTTTCAAATACATATGTTTGACAGTGCCAAGGCTATTATTTTCCCTTCTAAAGGAATATCATTGTTAGTGGAGGGCTTAAATCCAGGGCACTGTGTTTATGATATGCCTTTGCCTCCCCTTTGCCACAGGAGTCAGCTGCAAGGAGACAGAGAAAAGGCATTTCTAGGGTGTATCCTGGGCAGTCAACTTTTATTTCTTGTGTGATCGGGTCAGAGAAATGTTCCCCTCCCTGCAGAACCCCTGATCAGACTGCTGCAGAGAGGAAAGAAGGAGCAGTGATTCTTTATCAAAATGAAAGGGTGGATGCTGTAGTCATCTGCTGGGTCTGTCAGTCAGCTTGGACCATTTCTTCTGCTGGCTGGTTGAAAATGGATCATTTCCTAAGATCAGGATGGAAATACTTTGGAGACCAATATTAGAATTCCAAATCACCTTGGTGTGAACCAGTACCAGAAAGAAGGGATGTGATTAAATAAGAAAACAACAAAACAACACAGTTGAGTTTGGACTTGACTCTGACCTTGCCTAAATTACCAAAGGGTGAAGTCTTTGGTCTCATTTGATCACCTGGATCTCTTGGAACAGATTAACACTGACTCCTCCAGGAGCTGAATCAACCTTCCCACTTAAGTTACCTGTTGTAGGAAGGAGCAGCATTGGCCTTTAAGATGGGGAGGTATTTCCAGGATGAAGCTTGTTAAAGCTGATGTTGGGTTCTGTCTGCTCTCAAGCTGATGGTGACAGAGTGAATCATTTCCATTGTTTTGGAATTTAGGAGATATAAGTAGAGAAGTGAAACTCTGGGCAGCAGTTTGTCAGCAAAGGATTGGGGGATTAGAGTGGATCAAGGGCTTAACAGGAGTCTGTGTCAGGCTGTCACAAGGAGGGGAGGACATCAGAGCTGGTCCTTCTGTTCTCCTTAGCACTGGAAAGCTGTCAGGTGAACATCTGCATTCATTTCTGGCCACTGAAATCCAATAAAAATGTAAATCAACTGGAGAAGGCCCGGAGGCAGCACTAGGAGTGATCAGAGGTCTACAACACACAGCCTTTAAGGGAACATTGAAAGAGATGGAATTGGTTTTGCTAAAAATCAGGAGAATCAAGAGAAAAGATGTGATAGCAAAAATTTAGTTAGACCTAAATGAAATCTTGCAAGTTTTGAGGACAGTTAAGTGCCAGGGAATGCTGTCTGTAAGGTGGATGAATCTTGATCACTGGTGATTTTGATAAATTTGGCATCTACATAAAAGTTGGTTATGAGATCATTTTGAGAAGTGGATCAGTTCAGCGATGCCTTTGGAGGATTATCTTCTCTGGGGAGTGAAGCAGAGTTTTCTTTATGCTGTGCTGCCAAAGTTTTTTATTAAGTCACTCAATTAAGAATGTGTTTATTACTAAAAGTTCATTTATTACTTTAAAATCCTTTCCCTTCAGCCTGTTTTTATGTTTCCTTGTGCACAGGAGGGTCTGCACTAGTGTTTAAACTACTTGTGATTGTTTTTCAGATGACCTTCTAACAAAATGAATTCTCAGAAGCCACAGTCCACAGGCTGAGCAGCATGGCTGGACTAAAGGACACCTTGAAGAGTCTTTTAGATTTGTCTTTCTGCAAGGTCAGATTCAGTAAAAAGACACAAGAGTCTCTTTCCATCAGTGGTATTACACACATTCTTCACTTCACCACATGCTAAAGGACTCAACTCAACGGGAGGTTAAAACCTCAGAAATTGGGTGGTGAATCAGGTTTCACATTTAATCTGTATATATATAAAAAAGGTGAATGCAAAATTCCCTTCTCATGCCCGAAAAATGGCTATTTCTAGACTTTTATTGCATTTTTAATCCCTCTAAATATTTCATCTTTATAGATTGTATTATTTATATATTACGATCCTTGTCATCCCCTCAAGCTGTGCCAGGACACCACTTCTCCCTGTACAAAATAAATTGCTTATAACATTTTTCTTCAGGGGAACTCAGACACAAATAGCAACGTTCACTCCTTCTAAGTCACAGATAACAGGCTGATAAATTGTTGTTCTTAGTGCCTGCATTGAATTTCTTGCCCTGAAGGATTCACATCCCTGTGCATACTAAGGTGGCTTGTCTCACCTAACTTTGGCCAACTAATTTTGATGTGCCTAGCCTAAATTAGTTACCTAGGTTTCCCAAATGCTCAGAGGAGAAAGACAGGCACTTCCAGCAGGTGTTTTAGCACAACTAGTCTAGGTTATGCTCTGGAAATGCCTGACAGAGAGGCAACCAACTTAGACATCTTACTTTATTTCCTAATGTGCTAGGAATGCACCCAAAGATTAAAGAAAGATTGTTCCTTGGTTTTGTCAGATGGTTGGGCATGTGGGAGTTAGTAGTTATATTAAGGTTTCCCAGCTAGAAGCTCCCAGACTACTGATTTTAATGGAACAATGTGAATTTATCACCTAAGGAATCTGGCACCATTAGCTTTCCTCTTCCATGTCTCACTCTTGCTGGATCTTGTGCATCATTTCAGGCATCTACTCCATGAAGAAATAATTTTTTTTTAAAGTCAGACCTCCACAAATCAGGAAATACCAAGAGTAAGGCTAGAAAAGTATCACTAATTCTGCTCTTTCAGTCTTCCTGACCAATTTACTTCCACAATTAACAAATTTGACCAGACATATTTGACAGAGAGGACAAAATGACAGAGATTCAAAAATCACAGAAAAAGGTGACAAGAGAGAAGAGAGACCCTATCAGTGCCCCTGTTCAGAGAAAGATGAAATATGCTTTCATTCTTAATTAGAGAAACCATCCAGGAAAGAGGCTCTGTAAAAATCCCAAATATCAAGAAAAGACTTTATCAGCCCTTATGCTTTATTACATAACCAAGAATTTAGGACCCAAATGAAGTAGAAAATAAGCTTTAATAGCTTCCCTGCTCTAGGCATAACCTGTTTGTGCATATTTCCCATGTTTGTTTGTGTTTTCCATGTTTGTCCATGTCTAGGAATAACACTAATCTTGGAGTGAGCCTGGCATTCTGCAGAGAGGCACAGGTTCAGATTTCAGCAGGCTTTGAGACAGGAAAATTGCTTCTCTTCAAAAAATATTTTCTGGGAATTTGGATATTGGGGCACATTAAATCATAGACAGATTAAATCTGAACATCCACATAGAAAGAGTGAAGACCATATAAGGAGACCATAAGGATGACAGATTAAAAAATATTTTCTTCTGTTGACATGGCAGCATTATCTTGATTGTGAGTGTGCAAAACATACAAGAATTTATGATACTGATTACCAAGATGGATGGTTGGATGCTTCTATCTGGTGTGGCCTCCGAAATCCCACAATTATGCTTCTTCACCAAGTCATTTTAGCTACACAGACATGTTAGCTATTAATTTTACACATCTGTAAAACTCCACCTCAGCAGGAGTCCAGCACAGCCTTTGCTTCTCGTGCTTTTTGCTCATACAGCATTAAGTACAAAGTCCTGAGCAAACTCCTAAAGCATGAGATTCACCAAGTATTGAAATGAATGCCTTTGGCATCTGAGCTTGAATAATTCCTGGGGTGGCTTCTTTGGGCTGCTGACTTTTGAAAAGTTTTAAAGAGCGTAGAAATTGGTAAAAGATTATTCTGTTTTCTTCCAGTCACCTAGAAAATGAAAATTGCTCACTTTCAATCAAGGTCACTGGTGTTTCCAGTTTAAACATCTACTCTCTTCCCTCCACCCCAAATAACATCAGTTCCTTTATAACGGAGAAACTCTATAACACTACTTATATAGAATTATGAGTAGCTGAGGTGGCCAGTGACTCTTTAGCAGAGCCAGTAAGTGCTGTTTGGAACGAAAAAGAGAACCCTGAGATATCCCAAAGACCAGTGAGAATGGTCTTGCCAGATGAAAAGTTGAATGTGAGTCAGCAGCGCCCTGCCAGCCAAGAGGGTCAACCCTGTCCTGGGGCCATCAGGTGCAGCATCACCAGCTGGGCAAGGGAGGGGATTGTTCAGCTCTGCTCTGCTCTGGGGTGGCCTCACCTTGAATATTGTGTGAGGTTTTGAGAACCCCAATGTACAAAAGGATATAAAACTCTTTGAGAGCATCCAGAGGAGGGTAAAGAAGATGGTGAAGGTTCTGGAGGTGACGCCACATGAGGAGTGGCTGAGGACTCTTGGTCTGTTCTGTCTGGAGGAGACTGAGGGGAGATATTGCAGCTACAATTTCCTCCTGAGGGGAAGAGGAGGGGCAGACACTGATCTCTGCTCTGTGGTGACAGTGACACGACTCGAGGGAATGGCCAGAAGTTGTGTCAGGAAAGGTTTATGTTGGATATTACAAACAGTTTCTTCACCCAGAGAGGTTTTGGACACAGGAACAGGCTCCCCAGGGTAGTGGTCACTACAGGAAGCCTGACAGAGCTCAAGAAGTGTTTGAAAATTCATTCAAGCACATGGCAGGATTCTTAGAATTGTCCTGTGCAGGGCCAGGAGATCCCAGTGGGTCCCTTCCAACTCAGCTTATTCTATGACTCCATTATTCCATGACTCTGTAATTCCATGATTCCATGACTGTATGATTCCATGACTCTGTAATTCCACGATTCCATAACTGTATGATTCCATGATTCCATGATTGTATGATTCCATGATTCCATGACTGTATGATTCCATCATTCTATGATTCCATGACTCTGTAATTCCATGATTCCATGACTCTGTGATTCCATGATCCCATGACTCTATGAAATAAGGTCTCCCTGGAGCCTTCTCCTCTCAAGGCTACAAGACCAGCTCCCAAGCCTTTCCTCACAGGACACCCATTCCAGTTGGATGCAGCCATCCAGGCAACTCCCAACCCCTCAAATCCACCAAACTCAGATCTCTCCAGTTTAATGACAAGGAAACTGTGTTTGACTGTGGCAAAGGCCCTACAGTAGCTGAGGAAGATTAAATCAGCTGCTCTTCTCTTATCCTCCACTCACTCCATTAAAGAAGGTAACCAGATTAATCAGGCACAATTTGTCCTTCGTGAAGCTGTTTTGGCTGCTTATCATCACCTCCCTGTTGCCTGGAAAAAGTGATTATATGATTTTTGCATATTTTCTCAACATTCATTTAGAGAGGGGCGTGAAGTGTCTATTTGTCATTACTTCATTACGGTATTTACATGAAAAATATGTGTGGTAGTTCTTTTAGTTTGATTTGGTTTGGGCTTTTCTATTTTATGCAATAAAAAGCTATTTATTTTGGAAAACAACTGTTTCACCAGCAAAATCCTATAGATTTTTTTGGTCTTTAATTAGCTTCCAACGGAAATGTGAACATTTAGTTGCTAGAATGCAAACACCAGAGCTCTTAATTTTCAGTGTTTTAGTGGAAAACATTTCACAATTGCTCCTAGTGCTGTCATGCTGCCTCTGCTCATAAAATTGCTTCTTTCTCTTAATTCCAAGGATTGCATTTGCAAATAAAACTGTGTGAGAACTGCTCAGCTGGATCAGGCAGCAGTCCCTGTTGCCCAACATTCAGTCTCTGATAGCAGAATGTTGTAGATGTTGATGGAAACAACATCAGAAACAAGGCAAGTATAGATTAATGTTACCCTCTGTATAAATCAGAGATTTACACCTGCTCAAGGAGTTGATTGGATCTGAGTCACCAACTCCTGAATCACCTTTTCTCTGTGAATTGGTCCTAACTCTTCCTGAGTCTCTGTATACATTTTCCTTACATAAGAGCCTCTGATGATGAATCCCAGGACTGAACCATGCATCTCATGTAAAATTATGTAAATTATTCATTTTATGTAAAACTGCGTGAAATTCTTTCAGTTTTTTTGAGGTCTGCTGCCTGATCACTTAGGAATTTATGCCAAAGTGAGGGAGAAACTTGCACAGAAAAGGATCTGTGTCCAAGTACATGCAGAAATGCCTGATGATTTTTGCCATTGTGAGATCTGCATTGGGATTTCCTATGAGTGTGTGTACAGTGATGTGCATGAAATGTGTTTAAAATTAGGAGTTTCTATCATGCTTTCTCACCCACTCCTTTGTCTTGGTGCCATCCCTCTGCAATCTCAGAATATTCCAGGAAACCTAGAATCGATCTGTTGAACTCTATAACCTCCCTTTTGTGAACAAATGCATCTGCTCCAATAGACAAAGATTTCTACCCTTCAGCTGTTCTTTGCCCATCAGCTTTCATTTTCTTATGGTCCATATCAGCAGCCTTTGGACAATTATCTCAGGCATAGAGGGGATTTTTGGGACTGTCCTTTGCATGGGCAGGATTTGTACTCAATGATCCATGTGGGTCCCTTCCATCAGAGGATATTCTATTATTCTATGATTTTATACACCCCCATTGCATGGAGTTGGTCTAGACAATCTTTGAGTGTCTCTTCCTGCTCAAAACATTCTGTAATTTTATGTTATTCTTGCAATGCCATAGACTTTTTCTGGCATATCAATAGGATTTTTCGTCAGCATAGTTCACACAGTTTGTCTGGGCAAACAAAGTAATATTGACCTGCTAAATTATGTATCTTTAACTCATCAGAGGGAGGGTGCTGCAGGTTTTCCGTGCACAGAGAGATGCTGGTCTGGATGAACTGGCACCCTGATGAATCTGGAAGGGTTGTAAATATTGGAAAGATTCTGAAGATTATTTGAAACCCCTGAGGCTTCCCTAACTTTCCATAATGGGCTTGTGAACGTTGCTTGCAAACCCTTAATTTTCCAGGCAATTTTAGGCATGTGTTATTGTTTAACTTCATAGTTCAATATTAATTATATTCTTATGCAACTGTGGAAATGCAAATATGAGATTCCTGACACTCTGAGGATTAGCCAGCCTGTCTGCTGTATAAATAGAAGCATCTGGGGATCTGTTTTTTCTTATGATTTTTGGTAAATGGTTCGTAAAATGCCAAAATGCCAAAGGTTCCTCCTGGACTTACAGGTTCTGAAGGGATCCCTTGGTATCTGCAGAGCATTCAGTTAATGGAGCAATTTCCCTCTGAGCAGGGACATTAACAATTCTCTCCCTTTCATTAGGCTATTTTCACAAAGTGTTTAGGAATGTAATGTTTGTGACTTCTGCCTCTCTGTTCAATTTGTCTGAAATTGGCCCATATTGCAAATATGGCTGAAGTGGGTATAAACAACATTACTTACAGATTACACTTGCCTGGAGATGAAGGAGAGCAGGTTTTGATTAGATATTAGAAAGAAATTCTTCCCTGTGAGGATGATGAGGCACTGGCACAGATTTCCCAGAGAAGCTGTGGCTGCCCCATCCCTGGATTCCAGGGCCAGGCTTAGAGCAACCTGTTGTAGTGGAAGGCATCCCTGCCCATGACAGGGGAGTGAAACAAAATGATCTTTAAGATCCCTTCCAACCCAAAATATTCTGTGATTCTTATTTTGAGACTCAGCTCCTGGTCCATGTCAGGGCACTATAAATTAGAAATCTGAGTTGGTCTATTTGCCCTGAATTTGATAAAATTTAGTGGGGATAAGCACAGTGCAAATCTTTTCTCACATTGTGCAGTGAGATGCTATATCAGTCACAGCACTAGAAACAATTTCTCTTCCCCCCTGAAATCCATACCCCAAAACTGGATAGTTTTAAGTGGAAAGGATGGCTTGGCAACCTTACGCACATAGGAGAAAAAGATGAAAAGGAGGAGAAAAACCAGCCATGAGTAAAATTGACAAGACAATTTTTCAGCAGAAAGTGCAATTTAATCTAAACACTTCAAAGAAATATGCCCTATTTCTGTGGCATTTTTAACATGAAAATGATAAAATGAACCATCATCACTTCATCTTATAGTTCTGACAAAGTCAAAATGTTTTCCTTTCAATAAAGAAAACACTCCTTTAAATTTCCCTCTAAATGAATATCTTAGCATTACCATTGTATGGAGTCCTTACTATTGTGCAAAGTATTGAATAAAATATACTTCACACTATTGAAATATAACTAATAATTCTAGACAGCAGTTTTATCTCATGTAGAAAAATTTACAGTTTGGATTTTTTTTTCACTTTATAGAAATCAAACTTTCACATGTTGAAATTCTGGCAAAAAAAAGGCTTGGGGTTTGATCTGCTGGTGGTGTTAAAAAGGTGTGAACCAACACGATGCTAGAGGATGCCTCTTCTACCAGGTGACAAGTGACAAGATGAGAGGAAATGGCCTCAAGTTGCACCAGGGGAGGTTTGGATTGGATTTCAGAACAAGTTTCAAGGATTGGAACAGGCTGTCCAGAAAAGTGTTGGAGTCACCATCACTGAAAGAGTTCAAAACATGTGTGGATACAGCAACTGGTGCTGTGCTGACTTGCACCTGGTCTTAAAGGTCTTTTCCAAGATTCTTTGATTCCATGCCAGAGGTGCTTTTCCTCCCATGGCAGGAGCAGAAGCCTCAATCAGCAGCACTGCAAGGTTAATGCAACATGTCCTGGGCACCTCTGCTTCTCACAGAAAGGGAGAGAGCAAAGACATTTCACCTCAGGCTTTTAAAAGTGCTCCCAGACTTCTTCAGCCTTCTCCTTTCCTTCTGCCCTGATAACAAATGCAATGGAAATATGAGCCCTACTAAAACATTCCTGGCAGTCAAAGCAGGAAAATTAAGCTGCAAGGACAGGTTTTGCTGGTTGTGTTTGAACAGCAAAGCATGTCTTTAAAAATAAAATAATGCAGCCTCAAGCTGTTTATCTGAAGATGATTGGAGCCAGGAGTTTATTTGGTTACCTCCAGTTATAAATAAAAGCACTGGGTTTTCAACACACATCAGATTTTGTAGTCATATAACTGCTCACTCTCAGACAAGAGGGATGTTCTGATAACCATGACTCTCGTTGTATTTTCAATTTGGTCCTCATTAGTTTTAGTGAAAATCCGAAGGAGACAATTGCAATAAATGTGATGAAAAGACCATTGAGTTATAGCAGCGAAACAAACCTCTGGGTAGGCTGGGCATTTAACTCCTGCTGCAAGTCATAACTGCCAAGGGTAAGCGGGGTGACAACTCGGGCATAATTGCTGGGAACTGTGATTTTTAAAAGAGGATTGACAGCACTGGCATGCAGAGTTCTGCTTTCACAACGTGCAGACCCTGCCTTGCAGTCTCAGAGCCGCCTGGCCAGCTGCCAAAAATAAGTGCTATAATGGAAATTACTTCTTTATGCATTTCTACTTATGAAGGAGAAAAATGAAGAGTTGACTGCCATGGTTTAATCCCAGTCACAATTAGCCACACTTGCTCACTTTCTCTCTCAGAGTTGGATGGGGAGAATCAGAAAAAGGTAAAGGGTTGAGATAATTACCATTTAATAATTGAAATTATTATTATTATTATTATTATTATTATTATTATTATTATTATTATTATTAACTTCTACAGACCCTGACTCTTCCAAAGAACAAGAACAGTCTGTGCACTTGAGGTGCACCTATAGGAATATAGAGTGCCTTCAAATTGTGAAATTCGTAAGTTTGCATCCCCTTCCAAACATGCTCTTCAGCACTATTTACTATTTTGGTTCTTTCTCTGGGTTTTATAAGTGTGTGGGAATACCAGAAAAAGTCTTGGGAAAAGTGCATTAAAATGATCTAAGGCAGTATGGATTTTTTAACCTGCTCTCAGGGGAATAGAGGAGGGACTCTGAAACTCTCAATCATTTATCTCTTCTTCCACAAAAAGTCAGAAGGTTTTTCCCTTTAGCATTGCATTCATCTTAGATTAGGTATCCATCTTGCAGTTCATTGCAGCACTGTGCTATTGTGTGGAGGAAAAAAGGGGTTTTTTTCAGTAATCAGTGGGAAGAAGGAAGAGTCAAACACACAAAGACACAAATATGCAAAGCTCCAGGAGGGAGAATCAATTCTTGCTGAAGACCATTTGCTCATCCATCTATGTTTGCCAGGTAATTTCAGCCTGGGAAAAAGTACTGTTAGCAAACTGAAACTGCATTACTTGCTACTGTTCAAGGTGAATAATGTGGCCTTCTAAGGCCAGGGTCATTATCTCCCTGAGCCTGCTTGTGACAAGGCAGAGGGAAGAAATATAGTGTCTATCTAAGAAGACCAATATTTTCAATTCAGATGTGGTTTATATGAAACAGAAGCATAGTATTTTATGGGGTATGTCATCATTTCCAGCATGCCTTTAATATTTGCTTGGGCCTGGCAGAAAAACTGATACTGTCGAGCCAAACCTCAGAATTGGAAAAGTTAATCACAGCAGTGGTTATACTTTTCCATATTAATCACAGGATATCCACCAAGGATAACAGGCAATAACAAAAACAAAGGAGGCCAATATCAGCAGGCCAGAGCCAGGATGGCGGCGTTAGAGCTGAGCTCCCCGTGCCACCATCACTCAGCTCTTCAAAGTGCCTGAATTCAATCCTAGCAGGACTCGTCCACACTAAATTCAGATGCCTACAGAGTAGGTGTCTGTGCTGAGCCAAGAGATCTGAGATTCTGCTGTAGCTGGAGGGCATTGTGTCCACAGAACGGCAGGAGCACAATTCCTCTGATTCACTTCCTGCGTTAGGAGGACTTGAATTACACATTAAGTTTATCGATTCTGTTGTGAATAAACTCAACACAGGCAGCTCAACAAAAACCTCAGTGCATCTGGAGATGCCCTGGGATGTCCCTTTGGGGAAGTATTTGGTGGTCCAAAAGAACTTGGGTCTCTTAAAGGTCTGGTGTTTTATCAGTCTGAGGTGTCAGGTACTTTAGGGCATTATTACCAGGTGCCAGTGCTTCCACAACTGATTTAAACTGCAGCTCTTCAGTAGCAATAAATGTAGCTGTGGGTGATTTGTTCAGATGTAGAAAGGTTTCAATAAATGGATTCCATCTTCTTCTTCAGCAGATATTGTCACATCTTTTGTCATGGCATGACTGAAGATTTTGTATCTCCCACTTCCCATAGTGATTTTACTTTGTCTCCAATCAAAGAGGAAAAAAAACATGGATGTTAAATGTGCCACTTAATAAGAATGATGGATATTTTCCTGTTACTTACTGTGGGGTGAAGTTGAAAAAATTACTATTCTTCCATGATTCTTTAATAAAATGCCTCCTGCTCTCTCCCGTTCCCTTTCCTCTGCAGGGAGCCAAAGCTTGTCTTAATTATCAAGACAGCCTGATTTACTCACCACCTTCCTCTTATATCATTGCTGTAACAATCATTCTCTTGAATGGTAATTCAAATGTGGCCCAAAGGATCACAGAATCACAGAATGACAGAATCACTAGGTTGGAAGTAGTAGAACCAAAAGTCAAAATCAACAAGATTTTGATTTTTCTATTGGTAGCTTATAATGAGGAACTGTTTCCTTCTTTGCTAGACTGTAAAATAGTTGGAACTTCTGGAGGAGAAAAGATCTAAATAGCAGAATTATCATTCTCTCAGGTTAAAAGACCTGGAAATTCAGAGGTTCCTCTGTTTCCAACTTCCCTTTTTTAAGAAAACACTGGAGAGAGTGAGCCAACACCGTGACTGTGTTGAGGAAACAATGAAACAGATTCAGAAGAGAAAAAAGCTATAGCAGCACTACTAATTGGGGTACTGACAGCTACTGAATCCCAGACTGGGATTCCGTTACAATGAGGCTACTATAAAAATTTATTTTTACATTAAAATAATTGCAGGTATTTCAAATGTTGCAGGTGTCATCTTAATTTCTTAAGTATATCCAGGGATGGGGCAGCCACAGCTGCTCTGGGCAGCCTGTGCCAGGATCTCACCACCCTCACAGGGAATTTCTCCCTAACATCTGATCTAAACCTACTCTCTTTCAATTTGAAGCCATTGCCTGTGTCCTGTCACTGCAGTTCCTCATGAAACTTATCGTGATCTACACCAGGCCCATCTTCCCCAGACTCTCCCACTCCTCTTCTGCTTTTCAGCCTGTCCTACCTCAAGGTTATCTCCTCTTATTTTGTCCTAATTCCTGAAGACTTATAATTTAATTCATCCTTTGAGAAATGCAGCAAATCTCTGACAGAGGTGACCTGCTAGATTTTGAGTCCTCCATCAAAACATTGAAGGAAGTAAAATATCTAAGTCAAATCAGATCTATGCAAATCAGATCATCTTGATATAATTTATTTCTTAACAGAGTTGCATTAGGATTCATAATCCTGTTCTTATGAAAAGACTATTTAATTGAATACATCAAAATTTCTATGGAATGTGAAATAGAGGTTCCCATTTTGAGAAATCATAATTCTATGTGGCACTATTTGTTTTCTGACTGAAATGAAATATATTAACACTTGAGCTGTTCAAGTTCAGCTCCTGAGACTCTTTGAAATGCTGGAAAGGTGCTGATTGTCAATCCCAGTTCCCAGCTGTCAGAAAAACTAAGCCAACAAGGATCTGATACTGTGGACATGGTTTATTTTCCTTAAGATTTTGCTGCATGCTCAAATCTTGCATAATACCTCTGAGGACTGCTGAGTTTGCAGTAAATCATTATCAGAGCCCATCTTAAAATCATTCCTGCAGCTGTTTCAGTCCTGAATGCTCCTTCATATGTGATACCTGACAAGTGAGTTTCATTCATATGATAATTCTGGAGTGTGCTTCATAATGTCAGGAATATTAACTACTTTACCCCACAATTATGTCTCCATAGAAAAGTCATTATTATTGCAGCAGAGTTGGCTTCAGCTATAAAACTGGGTAATTTTTGATTTTTGGGGTGAGCCAACTATCTTCCTTGCCTCTCAGCTGCCATTTCAGTGCTCTATTGAGGTGAAAAAGGGCTGAAAAAAGGCTGTGAGGTTCTATCCCCCTTCCCCAGAGTGTGCACTGCACACCAGATCTCACTTTGCATTCAGCTCCAACGTGTCACTCTGAAAGGACTGTGTCAGCAGCCTTAATTGCTTGGCTGGTGCCACAAGACTGATGGATTGTAGGCTCCTGCTTTTCTAGAGGAAGGATGAGAACAGATGGGATTTTGCTAATTTAAACTTCTGTACATGTTTAATGTCCTATTTATCTCTTCCAGTGAGCCTGAAATGGTAATAAATGAAGTAGATTTTTACTGAAATCTGTTAATGTCGTGAGAAGTGTTTGTGAAGAACAAAAAGCTCTATTAGCCTACACTGACCTGCAAATAAACAACAGGCTGTGAGGAGTGGTTACCCACTTTCTAATTTGCTTAATGGCCTTTTAATGAGTGGGCTTATGACTGTACAGTAAATACACTGGTCTAGCACCCTGGAGGCCCCTATTCAGGCTGTTTCCAGGAACCCTGAGACCCCTCCTGTTATTTCTGGCCCTCCATTTTTCACTCAGATAAGCCTATAACAATACTCCCAACTAACCCTTAAACTGTTTTCGGGGCTGGAATACAAATAAGAACACCAAGATATTCCTGCTACAAGGCTCAGACCCTCACTGGCCCATTCAGTGCTACCAGATTGGTTTTTCCTATCTAAATCTTAAATCTAAATCTCTGTCTAATGGGTTTCTGTACCTAAGATGGATTTCACTGTTCTTACAGAATTTTTTCCATGTAGAGATTATGATTTACTAAATGTCTTTGAAGGATTCAGAGCTGTAAAAACTATAATGGAATCACTGTTCTCTTGGAAAACAAGCACAGGAGGCTTCACAGGAAGAAAAGGATGAAAGCAGTTTGGGTACGTTTAAATTTGCCAGCTGAATCTATAACACAATTTTAGCACAGATACCTTCTAAGGTGTTTGTTTATTCTGGCTGGAATCCCTTGGGCACGGAAATCAAAACAGAGTAATGATTCTGGCACTACTGGGTAAGGTGTTCAGGGGAAACCACCCTCCTTTTTGGTCTGTAAGAACATCTTCAAGGATCCTAAACTCAATTACATCTATCAGGGAAAAATAACAGGAGAAAACAGCTTTACATCAGTTTTACAAAAATGAAAAATTTGGATGGATTCCAGATTGAATTTTAAGTGATAAAAATATTTTTAAACTTGGGCATGTTTATTAGCAAAGTGTAGCTTATGCTGTAGGTTTTAGGAAGGAATTAGAGCTCGTAGTGCCCTGACTTTATACACTATAGGCATACACAGAGACATAAAAATCACACCATTGGCCTCCCCACCCTGGAAGTCACACTTTTTCCTGGATTAATTACTTTTTAACTGAAGTAAGAACAGCGGTGATTGAACTCCTATACAGCAAAGCCCTTTTTACATACTTTGATTTAGTCATGCAAATTAGAAAATGTTGGCTCAAATAATTTATCTGAGACCACACAGTCAAACAGTGACACTTTCAGGAGTAGGTAAATCTCCTAAAAGCCCCAGCTTAGTCCATCCTCCTGCACACAAATAAAAAGCATTAAAAAATTGCATTCAAATTACTTCAACAGGTAATTTGTTCCTCCAGGCCTTACTGAGCACATTTGCTAATGATTTAGTTCCAGAACACTAAACCAAAAACACTTAGCAAGAGCAGAAAGTCTGCAAGTAAATTAAAGAATAGCAAGTTCCAGTTAGTCTCCTAACAGAGTCAGTGATTAAATGGTTCCTATTTAAGGAGCAACAATACCAAATTATTTTATGTACAATTGTAAAGGCTGCTAGATTCAACAGGCTTTAGACAAAAGAGGGAAAAGGAAGAAATATATAAAGGGTATTTCAGCTTATATAAAGTGTATTTCAAACATCTGTGTACAAAGTTTTTATTTAAAAGATGGTGATGACCTGGCACAGATTGTCCAGTGAAGTTTGGATGTCCATAGATGTGCACAGAAATAAAAGTTTCCACATTTCCTTCAGTGGCTTGTTGTCTCATCTGAAGCTCATAATTTGTTTCTGTTTCCTATTTGCCTTCAAACCACAAATTTTGGCCTTTGTGAGATTAAGCACAGTGCACTGAGGGAAAAGTGGGCAAGAGAACTGATTCAAAGGCCACATTATTACAGTCAGAAAAGATTTTCTAAGATGAAGCCATTCAGCAACAAAGATGACCAGTGCAATTAGAGCCAAAGAAGTGCAGAAAATCCATTTATGTTTGTATGAGTTCAGTGACTCTGACTGCTAAAAGTGGAAAGACTTTAGAGATAAATCAGTTAAACCTGTCATCTGAGAAATGTCTTCACAGACACAGGAACAGGGTGACTAATCTTAATATAACAAGACTTAACATAGTAAAAAAATATATGTAATATTGCCATTAACTGTAGGCGTCCACCAGAATATATTTTACGTACTTGAATGGAAATACATTGCTATTAACTTTAAAAGAAAACATAAAACCTGGAGTTGGAATTCACTCCATATAACTTTTACCCATATAAATTTATTTGCATTAATTATTTTCACATTCAGACAGAATACCTGAGGAGTTGGACTGTTTGGATGATTGATAGCATGTCATGAGACAGACAAATCACTCTACTTTAGATAGTGACTGTAAAATATTGGAATAATCCTTTACTCTGTAGTGAATAATGAAGAACAAAAACAAATTAAAGGGAACTTTATGACCAACGGCAAAAAAACTTTACCATAGGATGTTTCATTAGCTGGCAGAAAAGGCTTCACAGCAAATAGATTCATTTTAAAATATGAAATTAGAGGAGAACACAAAGAAACATATAAGTAACTGGAAGTGACAGAAGAATAAATTAGATCTCAATACCCAGATTTCACAAATAGTCTTTAGAGTGGTGAACAAGTTTTCCTGATGTCCAAACTTCAGACATCAGATTAACTAATTAAGTTGTTTTGTTGGGGCCAGGGGGATTTTTGCCACATTAATGGTGTACTCTAAGAGCCTCTGAGTACATATATGGATATTTGTCGCTTTGTTCATCAACTGGGAACACCTATTTTATGAAATTGCATCTTTTTGTGCAAGTTTTGCAGGACCTTTTTGGAGTAATTGAGCACTGGCTGCTGAATAGCAGTGAGGTTTGATGTTGTGAAATGTCTCTGCTTCCTGTTACCCCTGAGTTCCTGATGCAGATTTGTCCCAGCCACCAGCCTGAGTTCACTCTCGCTACTTGTAGGAAACGATATAAAGTTTAATATTTTTTTAATGTAACTCAAGTCAGTTTTGTTCTCCTTTGCATCAGGGGAAGGGAATTCAAGTTCCTTTTCAGGGGACTGTTCCACCAGGCAACGTCTGATGAACTGAGCATCTCAACAGACTGGGGGTAGAACAGAAGAGACACAAAAGATAATGACCATTAATGACCACTAATGAACATCAGCTCCAAACATCACCCCTGGCATGGCTGGACACACCTGCTCTGGGTGAAGAGAGACAAGAATGAGAACCCAATTAGCATTGGAGCCAAAAGAATCTGGATCCAGTAGGAACCCAAATACTAAGAACTGCACTACTTAGGACCAATGAACATCAAGCCAATTTCTCAGGGTTTTGACTGTGTAAAATATCTGAAAAATCTACTAAAATTCATGTGTAATGGAAGGATTTTCTCTGCACAGCCCGGACAATGTGTGGATGAAATTATTCCTGTTGCACATCCTGACCACAATAAAGCAGTGCTTTGATTCTCTAAGACTAAAAATGTTGTTGTAATATTTTTGGTATTTTTCCCCACAGTTTCAGTGACATACTTATTTCAGTCCCTTTGTGCTTCTGAAGAGGCATAATGTGTCTGCTGAGTAATTCATCCCACTTGTGTTGGACATCCATCTCAGACTGGCATGAATCACCCTCTGGATTTACTGATCCCTCCTGTGTGATGGCTGAGGAGGTTTGAACAACTTGTTGGGGATTGTTGTCTACCTAAAGGGGAACTTTGATGGGCTGCAGCCATATGTGTGCCTGCAATCCTTCCAGGCTCAAAGGAATTACAGCAGATGGAAAGATCTGTGTTTTCCTCTCTCATCCACTCCTTAGAAATAAACTGACCATGGACATGTCTAATAGCACCTGACAGCTCACCAGGAAGGGAACCAGCCAATCCTGTCTGATTGCTTTCCCAAAGAAGTTAAAAACTACCAGATAGTTTCAGTAAATAAGGATATACCAGGCTTTATAGTTGATCTCGAATAACTTTCGCCTTCTGTGTTCTTGGAAGAAAATTGGAAATCCTGGGGAAAAAAAAACCCTCACAATAATTCCCTTTGTGCAACAGCAATCAAACTCCCCATTTATGCCCCACTAAGGTGTCTGAGCCTGTTGTGGACAAAGTGGACAAAAATTCAGTATCATTTCCACTGTTAGGATCTCACTTATGTGCTGAGACTACCAACAAAAGGATAATTATGTGCCAATTTACCATTGCAGCTTTTATGCTGTGACTATTTCTCCAGCAGTTCCTAGTTTTGTTTCAGTGAAAAAGTTGATGTGTGATAAATATTCTGAGTCTCTTTAGGTCTAGGCTGGGCTTGAATCAGATGCCTCTGATAAAATTTTCTACCTCTCAACTAAAGTTCAGTAAATGTTGCCCACAGCACCAATATGACTGCAATAAATGAATCAAGAAAATGCCCTCAAGGAATACCAAGACAAGAAATAGCTGTTCTTAAAAAATTCTAAAAATATTTCAGTTAGTCTTAATGACAAATGGAGCTCCAAAGGACCAAGGTCTTAATTTAAATTGTAACTCATTGCAGAAAATGACTAACTGGTCACCCAGCAGTCAGAGTTAGGAGATATTCCACTTCACACCAAGTTTAATAGATTGTTTTATTCCTCTTCTGATTTTAGGTGTTTAGGCCTAAAATAATTTGTCAGACTTTTATTTAATCAAGACAACTTGAGATTGACTAAATACTTTTACAGACAGGCACAATTTTGTTCTTTAGAGATAATGACAATGGCACGCTTATCTCCATCCTAAATATGCTTCTATTTCACCTTAATATGAAGCTCAATTGAGAAATAAGTATGACTAAAACAGTTATAATGAAATATTCTAAGCCTACTTCTATCCCCAAGATTTAAGTATGAAAGAGCACTAATTTAAGACTTTAAATTATTTATACATTTGACATGGTTTCCTATTAATCAAAATCAGAACTAGAGCAATTTGCAAAATTCCTGTGGCGTCTATTAAATATTTTCTTCTAAGTAAGTAAATGAAAGAGATTTACTAATTCTTGTAGAACATTCATTGGTATTGGGTGAGAGATGCTAAACACGAGGGGATATATTAAGTCTGTACAAAATGCTAAATACTCCTCAGATCTCTGCTAAATTAATTTAATCCCTTTTTGCATCTTTTAAAGCCCATCATATTTTATAAACATTGATATAATGTAGTGAAAGGCAACTATTTACAAATAAATGACAAAAATCACAAAGAAGTAACATTTATCATGACATCAGTGTCTCACTGGAGTTAAGAATTTGTGATGTTCTTCCTTTTCACTGTGACCCTAAACCTGCCTCTAGAGTCTGGTTTAGCTGAATATTCTGGGATGGGAGACTGTGATTAATTTAGAAATACCTGGGATTTGAATAGCTTTCTTCTGTCATAACAATCTTTATGAATTTATGGATACCTGAATTAAATCCATTCAGATAAGATTTAGACACTGTCTCTGAGATGAGAAACACTACTTAACAATGGTTTAAAAGCCAATTTCCCAGCTTTTTGAACCACCATCATCACCAATGATCAAACTTTCTGCTGGATCAAGATGAACTTCTGCCATAAAATATTCAGTTAATGAACTTACTAATATTTCTACTCTGTCATATCACAGAAACATGAAAACATAGAATCATGGTATGGTTTGTGTTGGAAGGCACATTAAAGATGATCTAATTCCAGCCCCCTTCCATGGGCAGAGACACCTTGCACTAGACCAGTTTGTTCAAAGCCTCATCCAGCCTGCCTTGAACACTTCCAGGGATGGGGCATCCAACATTTTTCTGGGCAATCTGTTCTCCTGCTTCACCTTTACCCTCACAGCAAAGATTTTCTCCTTATAAATCAATAATTAATTAATATTCAGTAAAGCCTGTGCAGAACACACATCAGGGCCTCCCTCAGCTACAACGAGGAATGTGAATCTTGTCCTGTCTGTGCCTTTGATGTGCCCTGGGGAAGCCAACTTCATCCATTTGCTTTAGAAATGCACCCTCAGTTGCTGGTCTTGCTTTGCTGATCTCCCTTTGCTCTGTCCTTGAGTTTTCTCTCCTTAAATTCTCTTTTTGTCAGGAAGAAAAGCTCATCCTCTCCCATTATTAGATGTTCACGTGTTCTTCAGAGAGACAGATAAAATCTTTATCAAAGCTACATTTTGGGACATGCTCACTTCAGCAGCTTTGCAAAGCAACCTTAAAATGTGCAGAAACAACCAAATCTGGGTCCTACAAAGCTTTGCAGTTCTACTCAACAATTCCCCCAGATTTTATTTCAGTTCCAAATTTTTAAGGCAATGGTGGACTTCCAAATTCTTAAGGCAATGGTGAAGTTTTCAGTCCTCCTGACTAGGAAAACTGATCCAAAATGAAACTCCAGGTCTAATTGGGCCAATTGGTGACTTCCACACAGATCACAGAATCACGGAATTTTTAGGGTTGGGAGCGACCTCAGGAGATTCTTTAGTCCAACCCCCTTCCAAGGCAGGAGATGGAGATGAAAAGTTAATTCCTGCAAAGAGAGTGAGTTTATTCCTGAACAAAACAAATGGAATAAAAGAAAGATTGACTTGCATCTTGTCTAGAGGAAGGTAGGGATATTTCTTCCAGATGTCTCCTCACCTTTTCCTCTATCTGAATAGCTGAGTTAATGATGAGTTTGAAGTTCCACCAGCTATAGCAGACAAATTCCATGTAACCTAAAATCAGAGGAGGCTTTCCTGGGATACTTCCTGGTACCTGAAGCCACTTAGAAATGACTGAGCTGTACAGCAGGAAGAGGGGGAAGGATGGTTGAGCCAAGGGCTGTTTTCCATTAGCCATACCATGGTCTGATTCCCTCCTTACCAGACAGAGCACGACCTTCACATCGCTTGGAGGGAATGACCATGCCCTGCTTTAGGGAAATGTTAACTTTGGGGAAACAAGAAAACAAACAAAAAAAACCCAAACAAAATTCTGCTTCCCCTTTGCTTATAGTCACCCAGACTTATTTAGCTCTATTTAACAAGAAATGGACCAAGTGTAAAATTCAGTATTACTTCATGGTTCTCTTATTTGTTTTAATCAGCTACACAGCCCTGTGGTGCCAAAGCATCATTCCAACTTATGCATTATTTACTACTTAATATCTCAAAACAGATGTGTCTAAATAAAATAATTTTCTTTCTCTTGTTTGTCATGCCTGAGGGCCAGATCAAAGGAACAGAACACCTCCCTGATAATGTGCAGTGCACTCAAATCATGACATCAGGGTCACCGAGCTTCTATCAAAGCTGGGTCCTGGGACGCTGAGAAATTTGTAGCAACTTGTGTCTCTGTAAGTCAGGGTCAGCGTTTCCCTGTTCAGGGATCTCTCATGTCTCTGCCTTTCAAACAACCATTTCAGCCCTGAACACCTTCTGATTTCAAGGATCATCTATTTCTTGAAGATCTCTGTGGCAAGAAAGTCTAAGTGGCAAGGGATGGTCTGGCTAGGTCAAAAATCAACATTCCCTGGAAGCAGGCAAGTATCCTAAGAGCGAACACAACTCTGCACAACACACATTTAACCAATGTATTTAACCATTTATTTGGCACACTTTGCCTTATCTCTGTGTTTTTCAAGCTGGTGCTCAAGAGTTTATAAAATATTAGGATGGGGTCTTTATGTTTTGGTTTTTTTTTCATTTGTGGCACCAAGGTTTAACTCCAGACTACAACTAAGCACCAGCAGCTGCTCATTCCCTCCCTCAATTCCATTTGGGTGGGTTGGGGAAGGAGAAACAGAAAAAAGGTAAAACCTGAGGGTTGAGAAAAAAACAATTTAATAATTGGAGTAAAACAAAATGACAATCATGATGATAATAATGATGAAAGGAGGTATTAAAGAAAGAGATAAAAATAAAGCTCAATTTAAAAAATGACCAGATGATGGACAGTACAATTGGACACTCACCATCCCAAGCAGCAATTGACCCCTTTAGGCCAGCTCCCCCACATGTTATATTCTGAGACTGGTGTTGTGTGGTGTGGAGCATCCCTCTGGCCAGCTCAGGTCAGCTGTCTTGGACCTTCTTCTTTGCAGATCCCTGTGCACAACTCAGGAAATTGAACAGTCCTTGACTGAGGGCAAACACAACTTAACAACAATTAAATTATCAGTGTTTTATCAACATTTTTCTCATCTAACACAAATGATGTGTCTTTAAGTCTCTGTCAAAAACAAGGGATGCAGGGAAACAAGTGCTCAGCTGACAAGGGCTGATCTGTGGAGGACTTTGGTGTTCAGGATCAAAGTTATGAGTGGGGCTGGCATTTCACTGGACCCAAAACACATTTGAGCAGTGCCTTCATTGTGATGATGGAGGGATAAAGGACAGATCAGTGGATTTTGGTAATCTGATTTTGTTCACAGGTGCAGGCTTTGCCCTCAGCTTTAATGAACTCTGAGAAGCACATTGGTAAGGCAGGACTCTGTAGCTGTCAGTGAGATCTGGACTTTCTATCCACATGTGAATTGAAATGCAGAGTTTTAAAGAGATTCTGAAAGGACCCAAAAAGAATTTTAGACTGATCTTTGCTAACTAGATTGTAGATATTGATTTTTCACAGATTTATTCAAAAGTGAAAGTTAATCTGGAGGACACAAAACCCATAAGGCTTGATTTCCTTAATTTTTTCCAATTTATCTTTTTTTTTTTTTGTCATCAGTTGCCGTATATTCCCATAGTCTTCACAGAGAAAGTGGGAGTTTTGATAGTGTTAAATAAAGAGAAAAAGAGTCAATGGGTGCAGTAGGAGAAAGGTTAAATTACTTCAGCAAAGAATCCAGCTCTCAAACTCTCTAATTTTATCTAAATGAAGCTTGATATGAGATATTTAATAAGACTTTTCACTTATATAAAAGAATTTAATCTATGTAAAACTTGGTAACTATACACAGTAAAGAGAACTCCCAGCCTGAAAAGGCTGAAATCTGTGGAAAAGAAGGTCATGAGTGGAACAAATCGATTAATCCTGTCCTTAATTTTTAGGATGGGATGTAAAGGAGTAGGCACAAGTAGGCCATGGCCACTCAAATGGCCTTTGCAGGAGAAAGAGGATGCATTGAGGGCCTGTGGGGAGTGTAGCTGTGATTTGGGTGGTGGTAGGAAGGCAGTGTTAATAATGTGGGTACTAAAAAGCGGAAAAGACAAGAAACTACTGGATAAAAGATTATTTGGCCACAATAACCCCCTGCAACTGCATAGGCTGGGGGTGGTGTGGGTGGACAGTGCCCAGGCAGAAAGGGACCTCGGGGTGCTGGCCGACAGCCGGCTGAACATGAGCCAGCCGTGCCCTGGTGGCCAAGAAGGCCAATGGCTCCTGGCCTGGATCAGGAATGGTGTGGCCAGCAGGAGCAGGGAGGTCATCCTTCCCCTGTACTCAGCACTGGTGAGGGAACACCTCGAGTGCTGTGCCCAGTTCTGGGCCCTCAGTGTGGGAAGGACGTTGAGATGCTGGAGCGTGTCCAGAGGAGGAAACGAGGCTGGAGAGGGGCTGGGAACACAAACCCTGTGAGGAACGACTGAGGGAGCTGGGGGTGTTTAGCCTGGAGGAAAGGAAACTCAGGGGTGACCTTGTCACTCTCTACAACTTCCTGAAGGGTGCTGTACTCAGGTGGGGTTGGTCTCTCACCAGGCAGCACTGACAGAACCAGAGGTCACAGTCTCAAGCTGCACCAAGAGAAATATAGGTTGGATATTAGGAAGAAGTTTTTTACAGGAAGAGTGATCAAGTACTGGAATGGTCTGCCCAGGGAGGAGGTGGAGTCACCATCCCTGGATGTGTTTGAACTGGCACTCAGTGCCATGAAACCATGGTAAGTTGTTAGGGCCTGGTTTGGACTTGATGAACTTGAAGGTCTCTTCCAACCCAGTCATTCTGTGATTCTGTGAATTCTGTAATTCTGTCAATTCTGTAAAAATAAGATGAAGAGAGTAGAGACAGCTTAGACAAATATATACTTTACAATCTACTTCTTCGGGTACAGAGGACAGCCTGGAGTAATGTGCCTATAATCACAGAGCAGAGAGAAAGCAAGGATAGGACTAACACCCTGCTGAGTCCATGGCCAAAGCTGTATCCACACAGTCGTGAGATCCCAGCCACGCTCTGCATCCCACTATTTGCATAACTTCCCTGGAGATTTGCTTGCCTCTGCAACACCTGGCAAAGCACACAGTCTAAACTTTATGGAAATTCACACAAGAAGCAAAATTCAGCCATTTCAGAGTTATTAAAGAAATAACTAAGCTGGAAAGAGTGGGAAAATGTTTAAAAAAATTAAAACAGTTGTCAGGGTACCTAGTAACTAATAGCAAATTCTATAATTATAAAGAACACAAGACAAAAATTAACTAGATTTTCACAAATTTCTCATCCTTACCCTTGCCAGCCTCTGATATATGTGCACCTCTTGCAATCACCTGGCAGTTATCCACAGCATTCACAGAATTAAGCAAATTACAGATGGGTCCAGGATGGGCAGAGCGTGCCAGTCTTGGCTCTCCAGTGAGCCACAAAATGCTCTGCAGCATTTGGCTTCTCTCAGCAGGTCCATTAGTCAGGGTGGATGAACCTCATCAGCTGGAGGGAATGCACACCAGGAAGCGTGCTTGGAAGAGTGGAGATATTTGACTTTCATGAGAGATGAGGAGACACAGAACTCTGGCTGCTCTGCTTTGGCCTCTCTCCCCTCCAGCAGCATCTATGCAAATGCAATCCAGTTTTCAGTCTCATCCAGAGTGAAGTCATCTCCCCAGGCTTCTGTCTTTGTCTCTGTTGTGCATGTCCAGAGTAGGCAAAGACACCTGGAAGGGACCTGAAGCAGTGTAAGGCAATTACCCACCTAGCATCTTGTAAAAGAACTGCTGGGACTTCAGAGGATGTTTCTGTTGTCAGTGTTCACTCAACAACCAGGGTCAGAAATGGTCATAGGCATTGGGGAAAAAAAGCCCCATAACTTAACAGAGGTAAGATGGAAATTACCAGGTTTCAAGGACTGTATTTAAATATCCAGTCTCTCCTGAGTCAATTCAGCCTGTTCTGCCTCTGGAAGACACATCTGGTTTGTTAAAGATGTGGGAAACATGACTGTCAGATGGTTTTGATCTCTTTTCAGAGTTGTGTTGCTCTCTCTCGGCCTTGCTAGAGGGCTTTTCCTCTTGACCTTCCTCTTTACAGAAGGCCCAACACCACCAGAGAGAGAAATTTATCAATTTCTGTCTCTATCCCAACTAAATGAACTACGATACTATGATACGATTTCTGACAACACATCCCACCTTGTCACTCAGTCTTTGGTGGCCATACCTCACACACAGAAGTCTGCAGTTAGATTTGCATTGCACACTGATGAATTTATTTACCCTTTATGAACATTTGTCTTTTACCAGAATGATTTAGAAATGGTCTCCAGCAAGTACTGACCTTAATTACATTGGTTATTATTAAAATTCACTGTTAATCACAGTGGGAGATCAAAAAAGGAAAGGTGTTTGTAGGCTTATGTCATATGGAAAATGTGGGATATTGTATTGAGAACTTCAGAGAGACAAAGAGAACATATTCAGCAGCTGCTGGATGTTTTTTCTACAACAATCCACACCAATGACACTGTTATTTCATCATCAACTAAAATCAACCAGTTATTAATGTGAAATACTGTAATCCCTGAAGTTTCCTAGATCTGTTTACCAGGAGTGCTCTGAATTATTTAGAGAGTGAAAATGCCTTTCTGGGGTTAGATAATTTAGTCATTCTGAACACCAAAATGTTTCTGACTGGTCTTCACAGGACAATGTATGGTTTGTCATTATCTAAAAAATAAGAATTGTAATTATACTCAGAACTTGCACATGAATCAATGCAAAAAATGGAAGGAAGAATAAAGTTCATATGCGAAACCCTTATAACTGCAAGGTGGAGCCCATATAATCTATTCTATTTTTCTTTCTGTCTCAAAGTTAGGTGTTTACTGTTCCTTGTCAGACGGAATCCTTCTCTGGTCAATAGAGATTAATAGGCACCTACCGAGGGTGAGTCACCCAATCTATCTTCAGAAGGGATGAATCACCCACTGGAAGTGCATTTTCTTCTCCATCTTCAGTTTCAGATCTGAAGTGTGAGCAACTGAACGAGGTGTTTAGGTTTTTCCAACTGTATAAAACAAATAACAATATTACCTCTCCTTAGAAACGCTGTCTTGCTTTTATCTCCAAACCAGCATGATGACAGTGATAACGTTCTGTTCTGGAAGGAGAATTCAGTTTGGTTTAGAGACTTATTGCCCTCATTGATGAAGTTAAGTGACATGAATCCTATGCAAATTGTTCACAATTTTTTGCCTAAAAGTTACACACACTTTTTCAAAGTCTACCAAGGTTGCTTTTAACACTTTTAAGTGTTTTTCTGATACAGAAAATATTTATCTGATTAATTCTCTTTCTGGGAAAGTTGTCTAGGCTACATTAACATTTCTTATCAAGCTTTGCATATGATTGCCACGAGATTCAATCAGATTAAAAATAAAATGTTTTGAAATGCCTTTGCTTTGTTTTTTTTTTCACCCTTCCCCAACAGAATGGAAATTGTTTTCTGTCCAGCTTTGAGTAAGCAGCATAAGAAAATCAGGGAGAAAAAATTGTCAAAGAACATCCTGTAATTCATTAACAACTCAAACAAACTCAGAAGAAAGTTAGGATTACAGTTTCTAACATGAAAGTAGTCTTCAGAATGTTTAGCATACATGGTCTAACCGAGTCCAATACTCTTCAAGATCATTCAGTTCCACCTCACGCCATGGGCAGAGACAACTTCCACTAGACCAGATAGGTCAGAGTTCCATTCAA
Organism: Chloebia gouldiae; assembly: GCA_003676055.1. Classification (NCBI taxonomy): domain Eukaryota; kingdom Metazoa; phylum Chordata; class Aves; order Passeriformes; family Passeridae; genus Chloebia; species Chloebia gouldiae. Next base: position 65,943,292 of record QUSF01000001.1, on the reverse strand, counting down.
CCCGGCCTTGAGCCCTTCCAGGGATGGAGCCACCACAACTTCTCTGCACAGCCTGTTCCTGTTCCATGGCCTCACCACCCTCTGAGTAAACAATTTCATCCCAACATCCAATCTACACCTACTGTCTTCCAATTTGGAGCCATTTCCCCTTGTCCTGTCACTACATGTGCTTGTAAATAGTCCCTCTCCATCTTTCTTACAGGCCCTCTTCACATCCTGGAAGGCCACAATCAGGTCAACCTGAAACCTTCTCTTCTCCAGGCTGAACAATCCCAATTCTCTCAGCCTTTCCTCACAGCAGAGCTGCTCCATCCCTCTGATCATCCTGGTGGTCTCCTCTGGATTTCATCCCAATATCTCCACATCCTGCCTGTGCTGGGACTCCAGAGCTGGAGGCAGCCCTGCAGGTGGAGCTCCAAGATATCTTAGTTTCAGCTCTGTAGAGCACAGGAAAAGGAACTGCACAACACAAGTTCAAAGCAATTCACTGTAAAGTTATGAACCTACTTCTTTAGTTGATTTTTTCCCCCTATTGTTAGGCAAAAATGAAGACTGAACTGGAAGTACAGCTGAGTTCTTTGAGACTTGTTAATGAAAAGCACAAGGTTCAGCTGGCGAAAAGTGACATATTTCAATTGGCTCCATGGGTGCCACGTCAACATGTACCATCTGAGATCCTGGCACAAAGAACAGAGACATTAAGATATGGCCTGTTCTTTCACTCCAAAAGCCAGGATGCCAAACCAATGAAAAACATGGAAAAGCCATAAAAAAGCATTTTATCACTTTGGAAACCAAGAGACTGCATTAGAAAGTTTAAGTGGACTAATTACTTGAATAACATTTCGTTACAAACCTAAGCTGGGGTTTTACAGCCGTGTATTTCAGTCCTTGCTGTTTCTTGCTAATGAAGTTAGCTATAAAATAAACAGGATGATGCTCTGGTTTTTACTGACCTGCCAAATATAAAGACTTTTACGGCTCAGAGCAGGGGCAGAATGCAGGGGATGAGGACTGGAGTTAACAAGCTCTGTGAAAACTTGTGTTCTCCAAACTGTGGGGAGAAGCAATATTTGTGCATATCACAAAAATTTGGCTCAGCTCACAGTCAAACACGTCTGTCCCCCAATCCAGCAAATATGCAAGTCATGTTTTGGCACTTGTCCTGGTGCCAGATGGTTACATGTGTGACAACAGTAAAAGCAGGATTGATGTGATCTCCTAGCAGCCAGCATAAGGAAGGTTTTGTAGGATGAAGAGCTGGGGCATTTGAGTTCACTGTGTCTGATAGAACAGATTGGGGATGGGAGCTCTCTTTATGTGCAGTAGCAATCCTGTGATATTACATTCTCACACAGCACTGTGAATCACTGTGCCTGGTCACAGGGTCATGTAAATAGAACCACAGTATTAAAATCTGCTCCCCAAAATGTAGCTCTGCTTATCCAGTGATGTCCTTCCACCTTCCAGGCAGAAAAATTCCTTTTAATATCACAAAGAGCAAAATGGCTGCAGGGAGTGCAGGGTCCTTTTGCTTGGAGCAAAGGATCCCATTTGACAGGTTTGGAGGATTTTTAAAAACACAGCCACAGTGATCTTAGCCTCCAGCTATCAGATGCAAGCAGTGTAAAAATTCATTCTCTCCATTAATGGATTGACCACCACTGATGGGTATTTGCGACCCACAGTGATGAAATACAGATTTCAAGAATATCAGGATATTTTTGCTCCAATCTTCCCACAGAAAGGGTAAACCTGTGAATTGCTGGGTCGTATTTCTGTTCTACTCTGGCTAACAGGGTTCAACTGGATGAGTAGAGTGATTAAAAATTAAAAAGCCTCACCTGATAGAAACAGCTACAATCATTAGAATTGCTGGTGTGGCACAAAAGAAATATGTAGAGGAAAACCTGACTGAACTGGCTTTTAGGGAATCCCTAAAAGAAATTCAAAAGTGATTATCTGATTGTGATTCATCTGATTTGATCACAATTGCATTTCTTTAGCTATTGTATTTTAAAAAGCTCAAGAAATTGCTGAGCCCATTCTCTGTTCACCATACTTAGAGGATTTCTGTGCATTGGGGCATTTCTTCTTTACAGAGAAATTTTGCTTGGACCTGCTCAAGGAGGTTTGTCTGCAATGACACAGAGGCAGAACTGAGCATTAACTTTTGCTTTCTTTTACTGATCTTAAACCTAAACCCTCCTACTACTTCATAGAGCCAATATGAGATCGATGATTTTAGGGCAAACAGAGAGAATGTTGCAAGCGAAACAGCCACCAAAAGAACTTGTCCTGAAGAAAGAAATGAACTTAGAAAGCAGTGATAATTGTTCATCTTCCAGTAAGTTTGGGGAATTGAAACCACGAAATTAAATCTTGAATTTATAGGCAGCCCAGCTGAAAGTTCTAAATTGTTTATTAAAAATAAAGAGAAATTTTATTTCACAGTCTCTCTGGATAGATGATTTCAGTTGAGGAAGTTATCCAGGACTTAAAGCATCTTGCATTCCTTGGGAAAGGAAATTGCTCAGCACAGGCTGCTTGTAGGAAGAGAAGCAAAGCAAGAGAAGGGCCCTTATAGAATATTACAAGAATATTGTGCAGAAATTATCAGAGAGATTAATACATGGATGACTGTAAAAATGTATTCAAATGCTATTTTTCTTCCTCAAACTGCAATGCATAGCATACACCAAACCAGCTGTGCTCTGGTGTTCATTATCTCCCAACAGTTAATTTATTTTAAATGCAGGCAGGAAAGTAACTCCAAAACTCTCCACGCACTGAAAAAAAAAATTTAAAAAGAAGTGTTGTATATTGTATATTCACCAAAGAAGTAGATACCACCTGGAGCAATGTGACTAAAAGCCTCTTTGCCTGATGATCATGTTGGGGTTGGATTAGCAGGAGGTGTCCTTGGAAAAATTTGCCAGTTATAGAAATGGAATTTGCCTCAAGATATCTGCTTGATGATATTGATCACTGTAAATATCCTAACAGGGAAAAACAAGACAGTAAAATGTCTTGGGTTAAACGCCACCATATATCCTGCAGTGAATTCCCTCAGTGCTCAGCTGGGACGGGAGGGAATTGTTTGCATTTTGAGGCTTCTTTCCTGAATCCCTGTAAGTACAAAGTTCCCTGAGTGAGAGTTTTGGCTTCAGGGCTGAACGAGCCTTTCCAGACACACCAAAGCTGTGTCTTGCCCTTGCTTTCAACTGGGAGAAATTGATGCTCTTGTCTCAAATTCAGAACCTCTGAGTTCTCAACAGCAATAACCTCCAAGAACATCTTTCTAGCATGAAATTACCAGAAGGGATGGTCCTTGGGATGCCATTCCTGGAAGTACCATTTTAATGAGTAGCTCATTTGAGGACTGGCAAGATGCAGCCTGCTTGAAAAGAGAGTTCAGCTAGACACTGAGAAGTTCAGAGGTTTAAGTTCAATTTATAATTTTTGCAATCTTTTTATTCTAGGAAAGCAGCTGCCACTTAAACTCAGTCCAACAACCTGATGATATGTCTGAACAGACACTTCAGAGGAATGTGAAAAAGAAATAAACACCTCAAAGTGAAAACATTTACCCTGCAGGTAGAAAAACAAGACTTGGTTGAAGCATAAATGTTAAAGTTTAAGAGATGATTAGTTTTTCTAAATGCTTTTCATTTAAGCACTAATTATTCTTTCCAGCCCTTTCAATGTTAATCCATTATTAAATGGGTTAAAGATGCACTGAAAAATTCATGTCAGACTTTGTAATTGCCAACGTAAGACTCTCAGAAAGTGTTTTGAGGAGCAAGAAATCTAATTAGTTCATTGGTTAATGAAGTAAATCAAAGGAGATTGGCAATGGAACCAATCTCATTCACTCCTTTCACTAACTCCTAAACTAGGGTAAGATGTTTCTCTTCATAGCCTGGTTATAGATCCTGTGAAAAGCAAGAGGGAAAATGTAATTAGTGTCTGGACTAATTGGTGGCATGTTTTGTGACAGGCTGCCCTGGCAGACGCATTGTGATATAGCACAGTGCTGGATTATCAAAATCATAGCATGACACAGCCCTCTATGTTATAAGGAAAAAAGGAAGAAATGCTCCAGTTTCCATTGTGTTCTGGTTACAAAAGATTGCTGGAAGCACTGTCCTGTGATCATGTTTGGAACTGTTTTCCTGTGTCTGTGCTAAATTGATTTCTTTCTATGGATACTGCATATTTGCTGCCATTCTACATTTCTGATAATTAAGAGTCTGAACCAATCTGCAAATAATTTTTTCATCTGGGCAAGCTTAAAGGTGCAATAATGCAGCTGAGTCTAAATGAGGATGGGGCTCAATTACATCAGCTTAAACAGTCCTTGCTCAGCCAGGGATCTCCCATCCCAGGAACTGGGACAGCCACCCACCTCCCCAGCACCACAGACAGAATTATGGAACAAATGGGTAGTGACAGAACAAGGGGGAATGGCTTTAAACTGAAAGGAATCAAGTTTAGGTTAGATTATATTAGTAAATTCTTTCCTGTGAGAGTGCTGAGGTCCTGGCAAAGGTTTTTCAGAGAAGCTGTGGATGTTCCATCCCTGGAAGTGTTCCAGGCCAGGCTGGATGGGGCTTGGAGCAACCTTGGGATAGAGCAAAGTGTCCCTGCCCATGGCAGGTGGTTGGAACTGGATGATCTTTAAGTTCCTTTCTAACCCAAATAATTCTGTGGTGATTCCATGCTTACGAATCTCTTGTACCTTTCTAGTGGAAAAGCTGCCTGAGCTGTTACCACTGATTTTATCTTTCAGCAGAACTGGGCTGTGAGAAAAGGGAACCAGGACTTAGAGCCAGCTGCTGCCTGGCACTGCATACGTTCCAGTGGATGGAAGAGGAAGCCCGAGATGATGGATATGGCAGCAGCCACATCACTGCTTGTAGAATTAAATAGGCAGCTGTAGCATAAAGTGGTACAAGCACAACACTTAAAAAGGACCTTCAATCCCTTTCTAGCAAGAGATTCTTCCCAATCACTTGGAACAAAATCCTATCAAGCCTGAACTAAATCTTGCTGCTTGGGAGCAACCCTTTATGTCAGGAGGTTGGAGTTTGGATCTGAATAGAGCCGTGGGTAGGATATTAGTGGGCAATTTTTATACAGAAATGACAAGCACACTGGAAATTTTCCAGCCTAGCCTCCAGAGAATTCATCAGATTTAAGTATTACTGCAGCATCACATTTGAGTGAAAGGGCAAAGAGAGGGAGCATTTATCTTATCAGAATATTGACTTTCTTGTTGTTCTGCTTTCTGGGGATGTAATAACACCAAGTTCGTGTTTGCATAGCAACAAGGTAAAGGTTTCTTTTTAAAATGTGTGGTTCCACTCTGAAAAGGAAAACCTAACACCATGGCAACACACAGTGATCCCTCCATCAAATACACTCTCAAAAAGTGTTTTGGCAGATTTAGGAATCATTATTAAAAGGAAGAGAGATATTAACAAGCTTGCTTCCAGGTTTTGCAATGGTTTTACATATATATATATATATATATATATTCACAGGCATTATTACCTCCACCTTATTTATTAGCAAAGTATTTATATCTGCACAGACTCCCACAGTATTCTTCCTGCTAACCCTCCTGCTCTTTTACCATCTGTCACTCCACTTCCAAGAGTAAAACTGAATTAATTTTTTTTAAAGCCTGCTAAAATACTGGTAAAGCAGACAAGTTCCACCCATGTGAGCTCTCAGTTAAAAAGCATGTGCAAGCCTTCCTGAACACATCCAGGAAAAAGTAGACAATATGTGCACGTCTGCACCAGGAGCAGCAGTTTCTCCACGGGATCAGTAGGTGCTTCACCTTCCCTTGCAATCTGTGTGACTGCAGAGCCTCTGCCTCAGTTTGGGAATTGGAGGAAAAATTCAAAAGCCTGGATCTCCCTCTGAGTGACTGACTTCAGAAGGTAGCAAGACCAGAGGTTTTCAGGCACTTCAGATGAAAAAGTTATACCAGAGAACCTCCAAATGAACAAAAAAAAAAATATCCAAAAGAGTAAAGGAAGCCCCAAACACCCACATATGAAAAATAAAAAAATTAAGCAGATCTTTATATATATTTCATCTTTTAATAAATTTAAAGAAAAATCCTTAAAAATACCTTATTTAATTGAACTTTAATAGCAAACTACTCTCACATTCAACTAAAGAGGAGAGATTTTTCTCTTATTTAGCATGCATATCTCCCCTCTATTTGCATGTGTGAGGAGGTGCTTGAACCTCTTTATTTAAAGAGGTTCTGTTATTTAAAGTGTTTTTTTGCTAATTAAAAACACTTCAGGAATCCTGAGCAACCTGGAATACTGGGAGATGTCTCTTCTCATGGCAGTGGGGTTGGAATGAGATGATCTTTAGGGTCACTTTCAACCCAAACCATTCCATGATTCTATGATTTATAGCCTGGCTGATTTTTGCTGCTGTGGTCTCCCTTTGAATGTCACTGGCTGGGTGTCAGTAATTTTACATTTTGATCAGCTCTGATGGGGAATCAGACAGACAAGTGCAAAGCAGGACTGATGAAAAGGGGTTTCAGCAGTGACCTCTGACAAATTACCCAAAAATGTGACCTCCCTCCAAATGTTTGCCACAGTCTGGAGGTCAGAACCTCCCTGATGGTGACAGGTCAGTCCCCAGACAGGTTTTCATGATGATTTTGCAATCAGTTCCAGCTTCACAGCTGATGCTGCAATCAGATCCATCGTGCCTGCCGAATTTTGATCATTTTTAATGGCAAGCAATACAGGGGAGCAAATCCCAAAGAGAGCAAATAAGAAAAATGGCCCTGCTTAGAGGAGGTTTTTCAAAAGACAGAACCATGGTACTGAGCTTTCCTTTGCCTCCTTCTCCCTTCTCTGCCAGTCTTAACTCTGAATCACCAAGAAAAAGAAAATAAGGCAAGAAAATTGAATTTCTCTGAAGCTAAGCAAGCCACAAAGGCAACGTGTCATGAGAAGTGACCATAAATAACTCTGCTTTTTAATGTGATTCACTTAGAAAGATCTTTTCTGGGCCATTCATGTTGTTGCTTGAGGCAATTGTTCTTCTGGTAAGTATAGCTATAAAATGCATATGTGGTGGAAGCAAAAGGACAGAATTACGTCTAATAATGGAGAGATTAATTGGCAGTTTCACACCCCCCCCATACATATATATGATTAATTCTTCCAGCCAAGACAGAGCTGACATCACCTCCAACCAAATATCATTGGACAAAGCCAACCAGTGCTGAAGTTTCAGGTTTTGTACTCAGCTATTGTCAGGAATTCTGCAAAATTGGAAGAAAATTCCTCTCCATGTAAACTTGTCAAGCAGGAGGCAATTCCACAGCTTTATCCAAAGCTGTATTAGCATTTGAATGCACTTTTTGCAATTGTGTAATGCCCCAGAATTCACAGATTGCTTTAAAATGAAAGATTTGCCACATCTCCAGAAGGAATATTTCCGTAGGGATCAGATAAAAACACTGTTTAATATAACACCTGGCCTTTTACTGCAAAGATGTTTGCATCAAAGTGCTGCTTATTCAGTACATTTGTAATTTTTAATCATTGAGTTTTTCCTGTACTGGAAGTTTTATTCATCTAAAAGAAAAACGAGTGTGGGAGTTACAAGGAGGATTTAGCCAGTCTTCTGTCTCAGCTGGAAAATATAATTTGAGATTTTTAGGAGAAACTGCTCTTCCAGAAAGATTTAATTCTGTAATGCATTGCTTCATTTCCCTCCCTCTATCTTTAGGTATGAGCCATCTTCCTCTCCTTCACTTAAACCAAACAGGACAGTTTTGCTTTTATATATACATATATATATGAATATATACAGATATTTACACTCAACCCAGTCATCCCTGATTCATTTTATAAAACAACAGAGAGAAATCTGCCCTTTCAGGGTGAAATTCAGGTGAACTCTTTTGCACAATGACTTTAAACCAGGATGAATTGTAAGAAATTGCACCTCTCTGACAAAAAGAGTTCCAAAAACATGTGGAGGTAGCACCTGAGGACATGGTTCAGTGGTGAGCATGACTGACAGTTGGATATGGTGATCCTAAGGTCTTTTCCAACCTCAATTATTCTATGATTCCATGAAAAAAGAACCAGATTCCAGACCACTTATTGAATTACACATTTAATTGGATGAATGTGGCTGGGGAGAGTAAAGGACAGATGGACAGAAAGACATTTACAGTGGTCTTGGGAGGAATTTTGGCTGGCATAAGTCTTCTGTATAAAGGGCTCCTGTTGCTATATGGTAAATAAAATGTAAAATTTTAAAAAAGGAGGAGAAAGGGTAGAATTATAGGAGTTGCTTTGCCTCTTTGCTTTACCCTGTTTCACTTCAGTCAAATTAGTCTCCTGTAGGCATTGGTGGATTTTAGGCAAGTTTTTAGCCAGGTTTGAGGTTAGGGTTAGGATTAGGGTCCTGGGACAGGGATGGGCCAGGAAGGTCTCTGAGCAGGACTCCTGAAAATTATTGATTGGCCTGCACCAATCCATGTGTCCTACCCAAAGGGAAATGGCACACATGAGGTCAGTGAAGGGTTGATCAATATAGACCCAAATTTCTTTTCTATCTCAAACTAACACCTGGTCCACCCGAGGATATATATTTCCTCTCAGGAGACACTGTGGATTCTTTGCTGTAAATCAATGCAACTTCCTCTTTCTTTTCCACAAAATAAAGAAGATAATTTCTTATTTCAGGGTAATTTATGGATGCTCTTAACTATCCTGCTTTACCATGATAAATTACCTCCTTAAATCTTCTCTCTACATCAGGTGCCCATTCTCAAGGCAGTGTTGTGACTTTTTGGGTGCCACTGTTTCAAGGAGCTGTGTGCATTTCTCTGCTGAGACTGGAAGTGTAGCAGCTGCTTTAGCTGTTGCCATCTAGCAGCAGAATGTGTATTTATAGATCTATAAATACACCAGTGGGTGCTAATAAAGCCCAGCAGAAACCCAGATTCACAAGTTATTTGGGAAAGCAGGAAAACAAAACAAAACAAAATCAAATCTTTCTTTCAAAGCACACAAAAATATAACATTTCTGCATTTGGGAGAAGCCAGTTTCAAAGACTGCTCCCATCCAGAATTGGTGCTTAAGTGTGGTGTAATCTGCCTGATGCCCTGCAAATAAGCAGAGCACCTCTCTCTGTGCTGCCAGGTTGTGCAGTTCAGCTCTGCCATGACCTGCCTTTTAATTTCCAAACAAACAAGGTCAACAAAGCTGGCAGCAGGTAGTTAAGTCACTATAATAGGATTCTGATTGCTTTCCTACACCAGGGAAGTATACAGGGAGATATGTACATTATACTTGTGAGTGAAAGCACAAGACCTATTTCAAGGTTTTCATTAATTGCATTTATCTTTAAAGATAGGAATACCAAGTGATGCTTAAGTAAATGATGAGACCTTAACTTCACACACTGAGCTTCCATAAACAAGCAGCCAGCACTAGGGCCTGCTAAGGCGAGATTATTTTTTTTTTTTATTTTAATGGGGAGGATGACTTGTATATTTGTTCTGAACCCAAATACTGCAGAATAATGCCTTGCTTTGGCACTGCAATTAAAAGTAAAGGTACCTCATTCTGCAGGAAGGACAGGGAAGGCTCCTTCCCTGCCTGCACCTGACTCCACACTTGGTACTGGCTACAATCCTATTTTAAACATGACTAGGAATACCCAGAGGTTCCTTCTAAACAGAGCATTGCTTCTTTAATTTAAATTCCTGAGTCCCAGTAATTCCCTTCAATGCTGTGATCTACAGAAGAATCACACCCACACTGACATGAGGTGGCTTTGTTTGCATTTATTCCACTTCATTCAGTGCAAAACATCTGCTCTCATGCCTGTCCCAGCCCTAGAAGTGCTCCAGGCCAGGCTGGACAGAGCTTGCAGCAACCTGAGATAGCAGAAGTTGTCCTTGCCCATGGCAGGTGGGTGGAACTGGATGGTCTTTATGGTTCATCCAACCCATTCCGTGAGTCTCAAATAAATACAATATAAATTAAATAAATCACAGTGATGGAAAAACTTTCTATGAGTGTTCCAAATGGAAAAAAATCCATAAAAAAAAATCAAGCACACACTTTGCAATATGGTTGCAATATGGTTTGGTGGCTATGTGGTATTTGATCAAGGGTTGGGCTTGATGATCTTGGAAGTCTTTCCCAACCTTAATGATTCTATGATCTGTTAACTTCTTTTGTTTCAAAAACTTTTTTTCCCTCATCTTAAGCTTGCCTTAGGCTTTATTTCTGTATTTTTCAAGACTATCAGAACTGTTCAAAAATCTTACTGAGTTGTTATCTATTGGCCTGAAGTTGCAACTGCCTTGAAAGTTGCAAGATCACAAAGAAATATTTAGGATCAGGCTCTGTTTTATTTTGCACCATTCAAATCCCACTCTCCCATTGTTCATCTTTCAGCTGGATTCCTGTCTGCTACAGAGCAGGGAACAAGGCAGAGGGCTGGAAAAGGCAGATGAAACAATTTCTGCTTTAGTTGTTGCTCCTTCCTTGGTTCATAACCTTGAGCAAAAGGTTTCAGCTCCCAGTGACTCAATTTCTGCTCGTTGTAGCACAAGTTCTGCAAGGTATGAACTATTTTCTGCAACTGTACAGCAGGCAGAGCAGTAATATCCCATTCCCACATCAAGCCTCCAGATATGACACCATGGTGAATAATAGTGTGAGAGAAATCAGCTCCAAAACATTTTTTTTTAACTAAAAAAGCTCCAATACCTCCTTCTCATTTGTTTCTGCAGTTTAGGAAACACACGTTCCACAGTGCACTGAGCTATTTCTAATATGCCCAGCTGTGCAGGTTGATAGGCAAGAGATAAAACCACACTGCTAATGAAAAACAGCTGCTCATTAGTCAGGAGAAAACTGGTTAGGGTGTTTAGAGATACAATTATTTTTACTGTTCTTGTCCCTTTTACGCTTATACAGAAATTATATTATTATCAAATCATGCTAGACAGTGTCTCAGGTTGAACATTTTAAAAATGAATGTGGTTCATTAACAACATGATGAATATTTAAGCAGGATTACAGAGCATAATGAACTTCCTTTAAATTTTTTTTTCATGTAGAAAAAGCTCAATAAATTTGCTACTATTTCACTGGTTAATGTTACAATTAGGTGTGCAGCATATTTTCCCAGCTTTCCAAACATCTCTCTTTTAATGCTGACTCTGAATTTAAATCTGAGGCACAGAGCTGAAAAGCTGCAATTTTTAAATTTTGAACATTAATCGGGTTGATACCTGAAGTCAGTCACAAACCCCTGTCAAAGGAAAGGAAACCAAGCCAAATGCTCAGTACCTCAAAAGTAAAATAAAACTGAAACCTCATGCTCTGAATTAGCATTTTTGTGATCTTATCCTCACAAAATTAATAAAAATTTCTCACCTGCAAAACACTTTAATCTTTAAGAGTCTTCTAATTTGCTACAAAAGATAAAGTTGAGAAAATCAAGTAGAAAGAAACATCTGAATATTGCTATTTCTAAATATTCCTTTAAAAATTCTTTTATAAATCTAATTATTTCATTGCCAGAGCTGCATTTACTTAATATCTGAGACTCTATCCCAAGATATTTGCTGTGGAATTTGGAATATTTTTGCCATGAGTAGAGTGGTCTTAGCACTTCCGAGTCTGCCCTGTTCAGACAATCTTCAGCTCAATTTACTCAGCAAGGAAAAACAGCAAAATGAAAGAAAAATAATAAAGGAGATTGACTGAAGATCTGCCTGAAAGCAGTGATGGAGTCACAGCCCCTGGAGGGCTTTAAAGATGTGTTTAGGTTGCACTTAGGGACACGGTTTAGTGGCAGCTTGGCAGTGCTTGATGATCAAGTGGACTTGATAATCTTAGAGGGATTTTCCAACCTCAACGATCCTCTAAAAGTCTCTGTGGCCAAATATTTCTCTTGTCCTCTCTCGCTCTCCAGACTTACAGATAGAAGGCAGGGATATCCCAAACCAGAATTTTACACTCAGATATCCACATTGGGTGCCTCAGCAGTAATCTAAATGAGATAAGCCTGACTGAAAATATCCATATAAAAATGTTTTACACCAACTTCTATTATTTGATGCCAAAAAAGCCACTTCCCCCCTGCTCCCACCTCCCCCATTAAATGATGAATTCATGGAATTATTTCACTGGCATACCTTGAAGAGGAAAAAATGTTATTCCCAAGTTATCTCCAATAGCAAATCAATACATCATGAAATATGCAGAGCTTCCCTCATTGCTGGCAAGACCAAAACTGGAAACAGTTCCACTGTAATGTTAATTCATTTATCTGGAATTTACCAATAAATGTCTGCTGTGGAGAAGGAGTGAGGAACTGTACCATGAACAAAGTTCACTGCTAATAAATGTCTTGAGGCAAATCCTTTTTTATCCCTTATGTTGCAGGAAAAATAAACAAGAGAAATTATCTGCACTTACTCAGAATCCCAACCCTGGGACAAAGTCTTTGTGCAAGATGCTCTGTAATCACTAGTTGAAAAGAAGGTTACAGTCCTGGGAATTTAATAGACTAAGTAGTTAATAAAATACAAATAAGTAGAGATGGAGACCAAGGAAAGATGAGAAGCCAACGTTTATCTAGAGACCAAATATTTATAATGTACTGACCAGCTCCTTGTGTCAAATTTTTTGTTTCATTGGAGTGAAGAATTTTGAAGCCCAAAGAAACTGTTTTTCAAGAGTGGAGGGAGAGTTACTTCCCCCAAATAAAGACCTGAAGTAGAAGGCCCAAATCTGGGATGGAAAGTGGCATCTGCATGGCATCACTGGGTTTTACCTTGGCTGTGACTCCCATGAGCTTCGTCCCCAAGAGTTTGATGCATCACTGGCATTCAGTACGGGGCTGAACTTCTGGTCTTTGGGACCACCTCAGTAAAGTCCTGGGGCTCTTTCACAATTGCCACCAGTTTGCTGTCACAGGGTGGCCCATGGGAATGAAAATGCACATCCAGGATTGATCCTCTCCATTGTTACACAATCCTGCTTAGATAGAAACACGGGGAATAATTATTTCTATATACATGTGCAGCACAGAAGTCATCCACATCTACATCTGCCTAGGTTAAATATTTCTGTCACAGTAAAGCATGCCAAAAAAAACCTCACTGGACTCACTCAACATTGCAAACCTCACCTGCACAGGTCAATGAGAACCTGGGACATTGCCCAGAGGAAACCACTCTGTGGTTGCTGTTAGTTTTCCCTCTGATTGCTGCCTCTGTTCCCTGCTCCCAGAGCAGGTCTCAGGTGAGTTATTCAGTCTTTCATTGCATGTGCACAGCAGGTCCTCAGGGCTGGCACCCCTCTCGTGCACACTGGAAAAGAAATCCGACAGGCCAAGAGCACATGGTGAATCAGGCACCAGAGGATGCTTTGGATTGGGGTCACACATTTGTCAGAACAACAAAAAAATAAATAGATGAGCATAATTTTGCATTATATCAGCACGAGCTACAACAGCTCATAGTGGGGAGCTATTATTTCTCTGCTACCTACTGAAAAATGTCATGCTATTTATAGTGCTGAGTAAATAGCAAATTATAATAATCTACTTCAGATCCATTCAGTGTGCTGCTCTCCAGGTGGTCTCCTCTTGTGTCCCTGGGCTGTAGCCTAGAAGAGTGGTCAGTCTCCATGCTGAAAGCTCGGCACAGCCATGGCCAGTGGGAAAAACAAAATAATTAATTTTGCTAACTCCTTGTCTCCATGGGGAAGGAGGCTCAAGCCTGGCTTTGCAGAATTATGCTGCTGAGCTGGGACAGGTTGTTTTCCCCTTTCAAATGAGGGTAATAAACTTTACAGTATTTAAGATAATTAATAGCATCATACTCTGATTAAACACCTCCAGCAACTTAAATCACCTGATTAAAAACCAGAAAGGGGCTACAAGAATATGCAGAGGGACTTTTTATAAAGTCAGGTAGTAATGGGAAAAGGGGAACGGCGTTAAGGTGAAGAAAGCAGGTTTAGATTGGATATTAAAAAGAATTTTTCCCCTGTGAGGGTGGTGAGGCCCTGGCACAGATTTCCCAGGGAAGCTGTGGCTGCTCCATCCCTGGAAGTCTCCAGACCAGATTGGACAAGGTTTGGAGAAACCTGGGACAGTGAAAGATGTCCCTGCCCATGGCAGGGATGTGGAACTGTATTTCTTTAAGGTCCCTTCCAACCCAAGCCATTCTGTGAATCCCCAGCACAAACATATTTGTGGACATATTTCAATATTTATTTTTGTAATTTTATAACTTAATAGAGCAGGGGCCTGCAATTCTCTGTACAGTTTCACTACCGGGTTAGTTGTGGGACCTTCAGGAGTTTTGCAACCCAGCTGCTTTCCTCATTATCTGTTCTGCTGTTCCTCTGCCCCAGGTTTTGCATCAGGGCTCTGTCTCAGTACCTTGAATCTATCTTGGAATAATATATTGACTCACCTAGACCTTAGCTAACTTTCAAATTACTCAAGCTGTGTTTTGTCAGTGCTCTGAGGGCTGTAGTCAGTCTATCTCAAGCTGCAGTGAGCCCCTGGGGATGCAGGAGATGCAGACTGAGAATGAAAGAGAAGTTACCAGGCTCTATAATATTTCAGGGAAATGAGTAGTGAAAGATGGAACAAAAATCCTGGAGAAGAAATAAATACACCAAAAGCAGAAGGTGATAGTAGGAAAAATTATTAGACCCTGGAGAAAAGCTGGCAAAGTTCTGTTATTTGTTCACTTCTGTTTTGCCATGCCAGAGATGAATTTTCATAGGTCATGAAAGCTATCAGGAAAGGGAAAAAAATCTTAACTTAGGCTAAAATGACCTTAGAGAGCAGGTAATCTGGGTTTTCACTCCATCAAGCAGCTCAAATTCAACCTGATGTTTCCCACAGGCAATATCTGGAACTGCTAAATTGAATTCAGATTTACTAGATTGGTACCAGGATTACAGGCCTGTTCTTTTTCTTTCCAGAAAGACTTATGTCATATTACTTTTCCCTATTCATCTCTCTTCACAAATCACTGTCCAAAGGGGAAAGAAGTACAGCAACTTCTTCACTCTGAACATGATATTATGTGGAAATTTCCTCTTAAAAAAATAACCTTACTATTACAAGGAAATAGTGTACCTAAATAAGGCTTTTTCAATTATCGCATTCATAGGCAAGAAAAGGTCAGAGGTAGAAAAGTATGAAGAGCATGAGGAAGTAAAAATCCTTGCTTTGTTTTTTTATTTACATATTAGAATTTGAAACATATTAACTGGAGACTTCATGCAAGAACATAACCTGATTTTTAAAAGAAATAGTTATTTGCAAAAAGGACTGGTAAATGAAGCTATCCATAGAAATCTTCTTTTCCCAGGTGGATTTTATTCTATATTTGTGCTCTCAGAAAGGGAACTGAGTAAAGCAATCTCCACAAGAACACTTCAAACAAATGGTTTTCAGTCTGGTTTTAAATACTTGATCCCAGGGTAAAGTAAAATTGTCTTGAATTGCAAAATGGGGGCATTGAAACAGAAATATAGGTTCTTACTCTATTCTGCAGTAGTGGCTTTGATATGGGAATGTAAATGAAAGGCTGAAAAAGAGGAGTTTGAATACAGATCCCTGGTCTGTGTTTAGTGTGAGGCACTGGAGTGCCCACTGTGTAAACATTCCTCACGGCAATGTAAGGTCATGTGGCTGAAATGGCTGAACTTTGCTTTCAAAAGCTACTTAGGGCTAAAACCCCAAGGGGAAAAATAGGTAGGGGCATGAATCTAGGCAGTTTTGCAGTTTTTAGGCAGAAAATATTATTTCTTTAGGCAGTGAGTCATGGAATTCTCACTGGAATATCTTTGACTATTGATGTGCACTTAATAAGGATTCAGTGACAAGATCCACAGGACCAGAGGAAATGGCTGCTGATCTGAATTAATGCTTTTATTTTACTGTTTTCCCCACGGAAGCCCAGGTTGCCTCTCTAGTACTCAGAGCAAAAGTAGTACTTCTGGCAAGTTCTTTAGCAAAGTGGGAACTTTTCACCCTGAAGCTCTCCCTGGGGGGAAATCTTCATGGAGCAGCTGATTTCATCTCTCTCCTGCTTTCCACAACTCTTTCCTCTGCAATTAGTCCTCAGTAGTGTCCAATATAAATGAATTTGGGTGGTGATCTCTGTCCCACCACAGCTGCAAGCAGGGAGGAAGGCTTGATACATCTCACATTTACCTTCAAATCTCCCAAGTGCTGCAGAAAGATGTCTTACCCCAATTCCTTCCTTCCTTCCTTCCTTCCTTCCTTCCTTCCTTCCTTCCTTCCTTCCTTCC
>QUSF01000001.1:65832895-65926908 GCA_003676055.1 Chloebia gouldiae | reverse complement strand
CCCATCCAGCCTGGCCTTGGACACTTCCAGGGATGGGGCAGACACAGCTTCTCTGGGAAACCTGTGCCAGGGCCTCACCACCCTCATAATAAGGAATTTATTCCTAATACCTAGTCTACATCTACCCTCATTCTGCTCATTTTCAAAGCAAGTATTATCTTTTGCCAAAATGATGTAAATAATAGGGGCATTTTAAACATTTTAGTAAGTATCTACCCAACATTGTCCATTTCTGGAAAGCAATGCTCCCTTATGGCAGCACCACCAAAACCTTGACCAATGGGATAATGCCTGATTGGGAGGAGTTAAGAAAGAGGTAAGAGAGAAGCCCAAACTCGTGCCAGTGACATTTCCCTGTTGGATAGTTTAGGAAGAAGCCTTCACTTTGAAACCTAATTGGAGGTTGGTTGGGATTCAGCTCTCCTACTGACTTAACAAGCTGCTGGAAAGACTAATAAATATTGACATGATCCTTTTCTCTTTGGCAGGGCCTTCTGAGAACTCCACTGTGTAGCTCAATGATGCCTCCCTGTGTTCCCTGTGACACAATGTAGAGGGGAAAAAAACATGGTCACACCCACTTCTATATGGAAATTTAATGAGTATGTTTCTAAATTTCCTCCAGCTAGGTGTGCTGAAGAAGCCAACAACTTGATTTCAAGCAAAAAGGACTTCTAACCCCATTTCACAATGGGTATCTGGTACCTGGCTTGGGTTTTATCCTCCCTAGAGGGTAGATCATGGTGTAAATTGCAGTTAATAATTGTAATGGTTGCTCTTTTGTTAGTCACTACTTATTCAATATGATTCCTTTTCCATCATTCCATTAGAATTAAAAGTTAAATTAACCCTGGTGAAAGAACAAGAGAGTTCTTTTTGCTTCTGTGCGCGTCTCAAGGACTGAAAAGAGAGTTGACAAAAGCAGGGAGACAGCAGACTTTGTTTTGAACTTGAGTTTTATTTACTGATGCTTTGGAACATATAAAATACAGCCACAAATAAATCCATAGGTAAGAACAAGTTTAGATGCTGAGCTAAACACTATTCAGTGTCAGTTTAACAGGCTGATTAAAGTCCACAGTAGAACAAGAGGCAATACGCAGAATTAAATTGGGGTGAGGGACAGCTCAGAAGAAAAACACAATCTGTATTATCTTAGGTGAAGATTTAGGGGGAACAAAAAGAAGAATCACTAACCATTTTACTAGATCTTGGTAATTCCCCCTCCTGTGGTTTCATTTGTATCCTGAATTCCACCCTCAAGTTTATTTCTTCACTTCTGTACCTGCCCAGGCCTCAGTCAGCCCCACGCCACCAGGACATGCCACACTGTCCTTGGGGTTGCAGCTTGGGAGCAAATAAGGGATTCTTTGGAGACCACTGGAAGGGAATGGGGTCTGCATTTGAAAAGCATGGATTTGTGACCATATATTCCCTTCTGGCTGATTGCAAATGGCTTTTGCAGGATTTGGTGTCTTTGCAGATGGAGGAAGCTGTGCCAGTGGGATGGAGGAAATCTGGCCAAGCACATTTGGATAGGGGGAAGTTGTCCAGAGTGTTTGTGGACTTTTCATCCCTGGAAATGTTCAAGGCCAGGCTGGATAGGGCTCTGAGGATCTTAATCCAGAGAAACGTGTCCCTGCATTCCTCTAGGACTAAGCAAGACTGAATGAAATTATGCTGCTGAGCTCCCACAGTTTTTAGGTGACTCAATTAAGTGTTGCTTCTTCTCCACAGGATGTGTGAGGATGGTACAAGCTCTGATGACAGAGAATGGACAATCACACAGATGGGCAAATCTCTCAGGTCCTTCTGGGGGTAAAATAAGGAGAAAAATTCAATCCAGAGCTTTTTCTTTTTTAGTGCATAGCAGTAGAACTTTGTGTCTTCAAAGAATTCAGAGACTGGAGGGACAATAAAGGGAAGCAATTTAATACTGAGAAGTGCCTGCAAGCAGTACATCTTACAAAGATACTGGCATTGGTCTGCAAGTGTTTGGCCCTTTCATGACAGACTGCTGAGATTGTGTTTTGATCTCATAAGGATTGACCTTTGGTCATGAGTTTCCAGCTGAAAAGATGTCTGTGATAATCCACCAGCACCCCAGCCCAGCACTGCCTGCAGAATAGACTCTCCTACCTGTGGATGGGGTGGGATACAGTGAAGTTTCCCATCCTTGAAATACTTAGTTTTGACCACCCTTAAGCATTTCCAGGATATGCAGGAGGTGGCCAAGCAGAAGCAGCTCTAAGATCAGCTGACTGCTAACTGGAATTACCTCTGACAAGCTCATCACTTCACCCTGTGTCCCTGCTTAGAGAGGGGACACACTGGAGTCCCCATTGCTGCCCCTGCTCCCTGCTGATGTCCTTCCTGCATCCCTCCCGAGCTACAGCCAGCAGGATTCACTCCTCTTCTCCTCACTGTAATTCCCAGCCCAGCAACTCTCTCTGATTCTGTTCCCTGGTGATGAGTGTTCACAAAATTACAGTGAAAGCTGCAGTCAGAGGTCATTTTCTGCTCTGCCTTCTACTCCAGAAAAAGCTGAGATCCCGGTGAAGGACCACTTGGTTTAATGTGAGCATGAAGCATTTTGTTTTTCAAGTCCATGAAGTTAAAAGCTATTAAAAGGCAGCTGCTTATTGACAAGCTATCAAATAAATTTGGAATGCATCCTGCTGTGTAGCCATCTGATGAAGCCGAATGGGAAAGCTAATGACCCTCACGCTATACTTGCCAGAAAATATGGCCTTTATTTCAGCACTTGAGGTTTATTTTCTAGTGGGGCAAGGAAGGAATATGGGATATATCCCATTTTGCTCCAGCATGGAATCACACATGCACATTTTTGTTACAAACCACTCAAAAAACTCATTCTGTACATCCCTCCATGTGCTTCTCGGGCAAGCTAGAGAGCAAAACAGTCTGTGGCAGGCAAAGCAGCTCCTGACTTCTGGGAATTATTTAGAGTTATTCCTCAAATATGAGCTGCAAGATCAGTTGGGGGATATCAGTTAATTAGCTCTGCCAGTTTTCTCCTGCTGAGAAGCTGACACAGTTGTTATAAATAATTCAGAGCCTTTTCATGCTCCGTGTGCTGCAGTGGTGTAACTATCTGTGGAGTTTTGCTGATAGTGACATCTCAGGCTCATGTGACCAGCTGGGATAGAATCAGATATTTGTTTTTATCAGCAGCACACTTAACACAGCATTACCTGTGTCCTCTGATTGGATGAAATAACTGAGAATGTGATTTCCAGTAGTGAAAATACACTTGGAAATAATCTTCCTGGCACAGGTTACTTTTTTTCTCCTTGTTTGTCAGTATTGCACCCGGCACAACAGCAGCCTGACTATGCCTGTAATGATAGCAAAATTCAGATAACAATGTTGAACTGAAATATTATCTATCCAAAGTGTAGATCCACAGTTTAAACTCTCAGAGTGAAGGATGGAACCCATTTGTTCTTGCAGTGGGACACATTGCATGTACTGCAAACCTTCCCCACTGTTTGCTGAAGTATTGACTGTTTTCTTTAACACTGCTGCACAAAGTAAGAAGCAAACACAGTGAAGGCACCGGGCACATTTTGCCCAGGGACACTGAAGTTAAACTGACAGCAAGAGCAAACACTCAGGTGTAACCCTGCACCTACCTCCAATCCCATGCACTGAGTCAATAATCCTGGCATTTAAGGCCATACATTTCTGATTTCAGAAGTCACCTCAATGAAAGACCAACAAATCAAAGTGTCTGTGTAAAATGACTCAACAAACAGACATATTTTTATAACTAATCTGTTGATGAAGAAGGTCCCTGTGACACTGGAAGTGATGTCAAACATGGAAGTGAGATTTTGAAGAAACAACATTTTTAGGCGCAGAAAGAAAGATGGGGAGGGATAAAATCCAAAATATTTGTCTGTATTTGTTAGCCACCAACCCTCACCTTGCCTCATCTTCCTTCATTCACATGAACTTCTCTTTATTATTATAGAATTATAAAATAGTTTGGGTTGGAAAGGACTTTTAAGAACATCTCATTCCAACCCTCTGCCATGGGCAGGGACACCTTCCACTATCCCAGGTTGCTCCAAGCCCTGTCCAGCCTGACCCTGGACACTTCCAGGGATGGGGAAGCCACAGCTGCTCTGGGCAACCTGTGCCAGGGCCTCACCACTCTCATGGGGAAGAATTTCTTCCAAATATCAAATTTAAATCTACCCTCCTTCAGCTTAAAGCCATTCCCCCTTGTCTTATCACTGTATTGTCAAAAGTGTCTCTTCAACATTCTTGTTGTTCCCATTCAGGTCCTGAAAGATCACAATAACATCACCCAGAGCCTTCTCCAGGCTGAACAATCATCGTTTTCTCAGCATTAAAACTTTTTGCCAGCATTCAGTGTTACTACCCCTCTAAACAAAGACACAGCATATGTTACTGTGCATCTTTGTGCTGACAATAATCAGTTTATATTCATGTCTGGATTAAAAAAAAAAAAAAAGGAAGTATGGTGAAGGGCAAGTTAAATAGATCCCTTAAACCCTGTGTTCTGAAGGCAATCATTATCTTCACAATTTTCCAAGCCATTTGCAGGCAGCAGCTGGGAGTTTTACACTAGGGAAGGAATGTTATACTCAAAACATATCTTGCTTTCCACACATTCTTCCCCCAGTATGGTTCACCAGCCACAGGCGGGGATAGCCTTGTGAGCATTGCATCCAAAGGGCCGCCCTGGGATCTGCTGTTCTCACATTCTGCAAAGCCAAGCTGGTGCTGGATCAGTGGTCTTTCAGTCTCTATAAAATCCATCTCAGCCAGCTGTGGCCATCTAGGCAGACTTTTAGGACCTTGGCTGTTTCTCACAGGACTACATGTGGTGTCTGCAGCAAAATCATCAACACCCACAAACCCCCTCATGATCCTCCAACAGCCAGCTGAAGTCCACCCCCTTCATCAGCAGAGACTGGAGAGAGATTCCTGGTTTCCCTAAGTAGTTCTGCATGTTTTATCAAGATATAAATTCACTCTGCTGGTGATTTATTCTCTCATAACTAAAATGGAAGCTTAGATTTAGACATCTCAAATCAGATGACGTGTGTTACCCATCACCTTATATAAGGAACAAGGAGGCATTTACAGAGACCAAGATATCCCAGCTCTGAGGCTTTGCAAAGGATCCATTCTACACGTTATATTTATTTGGTGTTCTACAAATCTAGACTGATTTTAGTGGTTAATTATATTATTAATGATTATTTGTATTGGAAGACTGGAGAGGGACTTTTTACAAGAGCATGAAGTGACAGCACAAGGGGGAATGGATTCAAGCCAAAGGAAGCTAAATTTTGATTGGATATTAGGAAGAAATTTCTTATTATGAGGGTGGTGAGGCCCTGGCACAGGGTGCCCAGAGAAGCTGTGGCTGCCCCATCCCTGGAAGTGTTCGAGGCCAGGCTGGACAGGGCTTGGAGCCACCTGGGACAGTGGAAGGTGTTCCTGACCATGGCAGGGTGTGGGAATTGAATAATCTTTGGGTCCTTTTCCATACAAAACCATTCTGTGATTCTCTCTGTAAAAATAAAGAACATTATTTTGAGCAGTTATACGACCACAGAAAAGGAAAACAAAGGAGGTTAAGAATAATACCCTTTAAAACCTGGTACTTTGGTTAACAGGATGAACTGCTGAGATCTCTCCCCACCTGTTGAACCATCTGTGTCACATCTAAAATGAGCTGCTTAAACCTTTCTGTAAAAGTCCTGCTTTGGGCTAATTTAAGACTCCAGTTCTTGAGAACTGAATATTTATTTTTACTTCACTGCAGGCTGGTCAAACACAAGTCAGCTCTTTTTTGGGTTCCCCCCACGTTTCCATCGCTAAGGCCAAGTTAACAAACCTGGCTGAGAAGCTCCTCAGGGCTGTGAGGGAGAGCACAGGCTCCTTTTGTGACCCTGCCCTGAGTACCTGATCATCTTGCCAACATCCATGGCTGAACTCTGGCTTTTGTCAGAAACAGCCACTTCACAGCCCCTCCTGGTCACCGGGACAGGGTTTTGTGCCTCTGCTTTGTGCCAGCTCCACCCTGGTGCCAAAGGCTGGAGATAAAACTGTGTCCTGCATGCATCTAAACCAGTAACTGCATATTTTTAATGATAAGGCAACATCTCCACAAATAAATTAAGGAGCTCTGAGAGCATTTTCCAGCACTGAGGCCAGAAATGAGCTGTGTTTATACTACTAAACCTTTTTTAATACTGGGGTTTGAAGTTGCTGCACCCAGACTGACCACTGGCAAGGGTTTTGGGCCTGTGCCATCTATCCATCAGCATCCAGGAATTGTAAAGACAGTTCCCAGGTAAAAACCCCACCAGGGATCATTGTAAAAATGTTTATCAGCAAATTCCAGTGCCCAGCATTGTTTTCTAACACAGTTTTATTTCCTAGTGTAGCAGAAGTCCCTTTATGGCCTCACTGTGGGGGGACCTGGGCTCTGGACACCCTGGTAGCAGGTGGCCTCTAACATTCCACGTTTGTTTGAAAATAAATATTTTACAGGGGTTGCAAAAACAGGCTGAGTTTTCATGCACAAGGAGTGGTGCTGGCCTGTGATTCTTACAAAACTCTGGGCTCCAGGAGCTCTTGGTGACTGTAAATTCTGCCAAGCAAATGAAGAATTTCTGAGGAATGAGGGAGATGATTTTGTTTTATAGATGCATCACACTGGGTGTTGCCTTCAGAAAACACTGCTTTTTGCATGTAGAACATTAAGTGATCAAAGCACCTCCGAGCAAATGGATTTGTAAGTGCACCCACTATGTTGCTATGCTATTAACATGCTGAAAGCCCCTTCTGTCATCAGTTTTGTTATAGCTGATTGGAATTAAAGCTCTGCAGAGTCAAACTTTGAAAGAAGGTGGCTGCTTATTTTATTTCTTTTTTTTTTTTCCACACAAAATTATGTTCTAGAAACTCTCATGGTGATAATTGTTAAATAACGAAAATATACAATAACAGTTCAGCTCTCCCCTGCATGGTGAGCTTTATATAGCACAACATTATGAATATTCTGTGTGGGTTTTTTTTGTTTTGAATGTGATGGAAATGTGAAGTAATCTTAACAGAGCACAAAGTGAGCCATGCATTGTTATTTTTGACCTCTGTGGGGAGAGGGAGCAAATAGCTCACCCACCCAGAAGGAAACAGCAATGCTTCATATTAAACATAATTGTTTCCATGGGATTTTAGGGCTTAGGGTATGGAGACAATAAAGTTCCAACACGTCACTTCATCTCCTGCTTTATAATCGCTCATTGTACAGCTGTTCCCCTTGCAGTGTGTGTGGCAGATGTCTGTAACAGGGCTTTAGAATCTCTAAACTTGCTAATGAAAAGTGTTTAATCCTGGCTCACCACGGCAAATCCTTAATTGGTGAGGCTGCTGGTGCTGCAGGCAGCGTGTCAGGAGCTCTGGATGCACACATTTGGACACCATGGTTACCAGGAGTGCTGGGGATGGGGAGCCCACATCCCAGGATTTCATCATCACCAGTGCTGGAGGGAAAATCAGTGATTTCCAAAGTGTGCTTGTTGAAATACCAGCACAGCCCTTGGAGTGGAGCTGATTCACTCCTGGTTTGGGGGATCATCACTGCACACTCCACTCCCAGATTCCTCCTCTGCTGCCTCAGTCACAGCACTGAAATCGAGCACGGTGCTGAGATCATCAGGAAAGATTAAAATCCTGCCAGTGAAATGTCAGGGATGATGTGTTAGGCTGGAAGGATCAGGAATCTCCAGCAGCAGCAGGATGGATTGGAGGGTGCAGATTTTCCACTTCATGGAGGGAAATTGAGGGAATAGAGACTCTATAGACTTGAACGTGGTGTGGTTTCTTCCTGAGAGGTGTTGTGTATCCTAAACCAGGGGTTCCTCTGGCCATGAGATGACACAACACCTCCAGAGGAAGGGGAAGAAATCTTTAGCTTGTACCTCAATTAGCTGTTTCTTTCTGACCACAGACACATCTCCAGATTTATTTTTTTCTTCAGTTCCATCACCACATACATCTAAATCTATCTTTGCAATCAATTAAAAGCACCAGTGAGGAGAAGCAGCTCCAAATTTTGGGATCTTTGGAGCTATCCTGTGCAAAGCCAGGAGCTGGACTCAATGATCCTTGTGGATCCCTTCCAACTCAAAATATTCTATAATTCTATGATTCCTACATAATCCAGATGGATGCATTTACTCCAAAGGCACCTCAAAATGGGAGGTGAACCCACCCTCTCTGTCCTCACTGACAAAGAATCTTATTCATTCTTTACAAGTGACTCCCTCTCACTCTTTTTCTTTTAGACTTGGACATAATTAAATATTTTAAGCAAAGTGAAGCAGCTCTGCCAAGGACCATGAGAGCTGGAGTAGCATGAGATGTTCTAGAGCTTTGTGAGAACAGGTCTCTCATCAGACCTAGATGGGAATTCAAGTCCCTACAGGCAGAAAATTGTTTGAATTCCATGAACACCCTCCATGAACCTCCAAATTTGTGTATTAATATGCACTGGCATATCCAGATTTCACTAGTATCAAATAAAGTCTGCCACAGCTACAATAATTCTTTCATTTAACATTTATTTATTTCTATACTGTGCTTGACATTTACAGGTACTTACCCAAATTTAAATGACCAGACAGTTAAATCCAGCTTTACATAATCCTAATTAAATGTGATAAAAATGCCATGGATTCAGAAAAGTTATGCTGGATTGCCTAGCCAGGAATAATCATGTGCTGGGGATAGAGATGCATAGATAGACATGCAGCTACATTCATTCCCCCACCACAAATGATCAAATGGAAAATAAGGTAAGCTTACAATTCTATCACAGATAATATATATATATATTTTTTTTTCCTTCAGAGCTCAAGAGAGTATTTCTGGGAATAAACTGAGAATAATAAAAAGTCCCTTTCACTCTCTGGTTATTCTTTACTGATATGGCATCTAATACAAAAATAGCCCATAGCTTTTATAAAATTCAACAAAGTGAAGATTTTTGACAGCAATTGTTTCTGAATATAGTAATGTATTCTTTTATTTACAGTCAGGATTGGAACAAGGCAGAAAAAATCCCTCACCAAAACCTTTTATAAAACTCACAAGTTTCACTGCAACAAAATTAAATGATACAAATTTGACACAAGAGCAAAAGACATGATAACAATATATGTGCATTTTTGGGGGATGAGGGAAATGAAAGAATGAACTAATTGCATTTTTATCTTAAAAAGAAGTTAATAAATTACCATTTCAAAGTGGGATTTACATATTCCAACAGTTTGCAAAGATTAGCTCTTTCTTTGATAGTTTTTTCTTTCTCATTTTATTATCCTGCCTTTTGGATGAGATACTCAAACAAAAAAAAAAAAATTCCAAAGCCCATTCCTTTGCAGTCATTAAAAGGTCCTGTGGCACTTTCCACAAGAGCTGGAAGTGCTTTAAACATCAGTGTCCTGGCAGAAGTCCAACTTGGGTAATTACATTCAGTCCTGCCTCAAAGAAATCTTTTCCTCCAGCTATAATTTCATTTGGAGACACTGTTCCACACTTCTCTGCCTGGAAACAATTGCTCCGTGATCTCAGCTGCCACACTGCAGGCAGGAAAAGCTGCATTTTAGTGCAGTAAGTGTTTTCTGTAGACTCCCTGTCATTCAGCCTCCCCACTGCACACCTGAGGCCAATCCACACTCCAAAAGCTGCTCCCAATGTGCAGCTGGGTGAAGCCCTCAATATGCCAAATAAAGGTGATTGCTATAGGAAGAACGAGGAATAATGTGCTGCATTTCATAAAACAACAACTGCAGTCATTTGTCATTTCTTGTATATGGGCACTCGTTGTATATGGCTGCCACAGTTTGCAGCAAGGAATTTAGAGGTAAATAGAGTTGACAGCTTACATCACAAATTTCCTCTAGGATAAAATGTTATAATGAATGATTCACAAATGTAAAATGGCCATGAGACTTCAGAAAAAAAATGTTTTCCTGTAAACATAAGGTGCAACATGATATTATCTTTGATTCCTGTCGCAGGAACTGAATCCTCTTCACGTTGAAGTTGATATCTCCCTGTGTCTTTTCAGATTGCCTCCATGGGATTCAAACTGGAAGTTCTGCTCCTCATCTGCACAGTTTTTTCTCTCGTAGAGTGGCAGCACCATGTCTAATGGTAAACAGTTAAAAGATCTACATCTAAAGTAGGTTTGAGGATCTACTCTGCCATCAGTGGAGAGCAAAACTCCATAAGCAAAGCATTTCTTCCTAAAAGGGATCTCCAAGAACATGAATATATGAATATTCTTGGCGTTATTGTAGATAAATTATGCAAGATGCTGGACTCAGCTGAGGTGAGTTATAGTCAGAATGGAGAAAATTAGAATGTGAATCAAAACATGGGGTGTTAAAATGAAAAAAAGGTTTGCTGTAGGACAGTGCGAGTAAATGGTGATGAAAGGTGTCTCTCACCCTAAAGACAGGAAGCCACAAAGGAATCCTGCCTGGGTGGCTGAATCATAGAGCATTTTAACAGTCTACTTAAGGGAAATTATCTCCCGAGTCAGAAATGTGCTCTCTGATCCCAGGGTCCTGCAGACAGTTCAGCAAAAACCTCTGGCTGTGGCAATCACCAGCCTCCAGAGACTTTTACCACAGACAAAGGGATCCAGCACCAAAGCAAAACACAGAAATAGCAAGAAAGATTTTCAGTTTTCAACAGGTGCTACATCAGGACCTAACTCAGCTTCATATTTTAGGAGAGAATTTTCCTTTTCCTGGATGGGACTAGGCCAGGAGGCTTAAACTCTGACTTTGCCTGTTTGGAAAGAAATTATGTCCTTGACTTGATGTCACTATTTCCTTTCCCTTTAATTAAACAAAAAACTCAGCACAGGGGTAAAAATGAGAAAGAGAGAGAGCAAGAGGGAGAGAGAAAAGAATTAAGGAGAAGCTGACCGGAAAAGCCAAGCAGTTAAAGTCTTTTAATTTAGTATTTAAAAGCATTCCTGTGAGTCTGGTTCTCAGAGATATGACTGTTAAAGAAAATGAATTTTTCTACTTCCAGCCAACTAGAATATATGTACATATTTATACACACCCACAGCACAGACACAGGAATGTACAGAGAGGAGGAGGAGAAAAATTTATACTGAAGTTGAAGTTGTATCAAAAGAATAAGTCTCAGAAATATTTTTTTCTAAGAAAATCCATTTTGGGAATCCATGACTAATCCCTGCAGAGCACACACAGAGAAAGATAAAGAATGAAGCAACATAGCTACACTTAAACATATATTCAGTTCTTGACATGTACACTCAGGATTGCAGCAAAATCCTCTGGGTTGTAAATTGCCCATTGTTTTTTCAAACACCTTTTAAAATAAACAGTTTTACCACTCTGTTAGGAAAATAAAGAAATGGTTGTCCAAATCCCACCTAAACCCAACACAGGCATCTTGTGGTGGAGCTGTGAGCTAAAAGATTAGACCAGATTAGAGTGGGGAAAGAGGGAAGGGAAGGGAAGGGAAGGGAAGGGAAGGGAAGGGAAGGGAAGGGAAGGGAAGGGAAGGGAAGGGAAGGGAAGGGAAGGGAAGGGAAGGGAAGGGGAGTCAGAAGTAAATAAATTAGGGGTTGATTCCTTGGCTGATGTTCATGCCATGAGCGTGTCTTTCCCCAAGGAAGTCCTGAGTTATTCTGCAGTCCCTCCAGCCCATGCAGTCTCATGAGGGTCCCTCTTGTGATTATTACAGAGTTCATTGATCAAAAAACAGCCAGAAATGCAAATTGCTTGAAGGATTTCTGGGGGTTTTTGGTTCAACCTGTCACGTGGAGTAGGGACACCATCAAAGCTTTGTGCAGCTCAAATCCCTCTTTGTTACATTTTGGTTACATGAGAAGACCTAAATATAGACAGAAGGGAATTCTCTCTCCCTTTGGAGAGAGAATTTGTTTATTAATTGCATCTGGCTTCTCCAGCAGTGATTTTAAGTTAATAAATATTTTCACAAATCAATGTGCGCACAAACATAAATTCATATATCTGAAGATGGATGGACACATCTGCATAAATAAATGAATAAATTAATACATAAATGTGAGGCCTGTTCACTTATCCTTACACACACCAAGACAATAATTTGCCACAGTTTGGTTTTCTTTACAAATGAAACCCAGAGAAACTGGGATGGCCCAGGGTCACCAACAGACCAAAACCCAGTGGATTTCTGAGGGTGACCTGAGTGGGAAGGGGAAGGCAGCACTGAGCTGCCACTGCCATCCCTCACTCTTGTGGCTAAAGGTCTCTGACCAGTTTTCCACCATGCACAGAACTCACCAGCTGTGGCCTTTTTCCTCCTCCTCTGGGAGGGTTCAGTCCCTAAATCCAGATTTTCGTCACCTTATCTGGAAAAGTAAGATTTCCAGAAGAACTGAAAAGCACTGAGTAAGGAAACACAGCATCTACAGGAAAAAGGTCCACCAAGATCTGGCTTTTTCAAAGAGATTTGTAAATGTAGGTCACAGATTGAGGGACTTGGAAGGGTTTCCATCCCAGCCCTTTTTCTGCTAAATTTTTTGCTAGCCTCTGTCTTTCTCCTTGCAGATCTTGCTTTTCCCAGCTCCAGCCTGACTCTTCCCAGCCAGCTGTGTATATAGAATAACTTTGGGACATGCTGGCAGGGAGCAGTTTTAAAAATAAACATGGTGATAGTCACCAGGAAGACACCACAGGCTGCAGGCTCCTTTCTGGGTGATAAAGATTTAATTACTACATGCTGGCCCTCTTTGCCTTCTTCCCAGCTGTAACAGGTGCCCGAGTTTCATCCTTCTTCCAGCTTTTTCTCAAGGTAATTAAAACTTTGTCCTGGAGATAGGTATATTCAAGTATGTGAGTCTCTCACGGCATTAAAGGGAGACATTTTTATTTTTTATTAACTCTACTAATCGGCAGAGGAATTATATATAAACCAAACTAGGGAGGCTACAGGGAATTCTAGGTTTTATCCAGTACGGTGTTTGCCTGTAAAATAATTCCATTCTGGGGAAACCTGCTATGGTTTTGATTTTAAGCAAAGGTTGTGTTCATTTTGTGATCCTGATAGCTTTATTCCACACAGCTCTGGGATTTAGTTCTAATCCTGAACAAAATGATTTTTCATGGGAAAGAAAGAGGCTGCAGCAATGAGGACAAAGCCCTGGCCTGCAGCAGGATTTTTCCTCAGGCTCATTAAGTGACTTGGGGCAGGACCCTCCGTGGTAGATTTTATAATGGATCTCAAGTCACTTTGATCACAGCGTGATCAGATGCTCCTAAAATCTCTCCATACTCTCTTTTACCAGACATTTGACTACATGGGTTGTGAAAAAGTAGAGAACCTAAAACAGCACCATTAAGACATCTGGACACCAGGAATGTTACACAAAAAACTCTGAAAGCTGGACTTGATGGTCTTGAAGGTCTTTTCCAACCTTTATGATTCTATGACTCTCTGAAGGGTAACAAAAATTAATCTTTACAAACTCTCTAATGGTGAATGACTGGAAAAAATTTTGTTGGGAGATTCACACTGAGAAATTCGGGTCAAAGATTGAGTTTGGGACTGGGCTACTGTGTTAATTTAACCAGACACTGCCCTCTTTACATACATACCTTGTTCTTCAAAGGAATGACTTGACATAGGATGTCACTGCGAAGGATTTATGAAATCAATTTTGAAGCAGTACATACATAATGAAAATCACACTCCATACAGCAATTCATTGAATCATGGAATGGTTTAGGTTGGAAGGGACCTTCAAGACCTTCTGGTTCCAACCCGTCATGAGCAGGGACACCTTCCACTACCCCAGGCTGCTCAGAGCCACATCCAACCTGGCCTTGGACACTTCCAGGGATGGGGCATCCACAGCTTCTCTGAGCAACCTCACCACCCTCTGAGTAAAGAATTTCTTCTTAATATCCAATCTGAACCTACTCTCAGTCAGTTTGAAGCCATTCCCCCCTGTCCTGTCATTCCACACCCTTCTGAAAAGTTCTCTCTCCATCTCTCTTGGAGCCTCTCTAGGTGCTGGAAGATGCTCTCCAGGCTGAACACCCCAAAATCTCCCATCCTGTCTCCATAAAAGCATTGCTCCAGCCCTCTGAGCATCCTCATGTCCTCTTCTGGATTTGTTCCAACATTCCATGAAACCTGAATATTACTCCCTGGGAGGAAAGAGCTCAGAGCTTGTGGCTCCTCTGATGCTGTCAGAGACAAGGGAACAAGCTGAACAGATTTTACTCAATCTGCCCATTCTTTCGTAGCTTTGTAAACTCTACTGTTAATGGAAATCATGCAACCATCGTTATATTGTTTCCCCTGCATGAGGAAACAGAAGTGGGCTGATTTTTGACAGGTCATTAGGCAAACCTCCAGCCCCACTGTTTTATCTTTATGCTTTGAAAATCCTTATTCAATTCTTAAAGGCACATGACAGATTAAGCCAAATGACAATTTTCTCTCCCTTACTGTCCCATACCTGAGGAAAGAAGTCTTGACCCAAAAAAAAAAAAAAAAAAAAAAATCATTGACATCAGAGACAGCCAGCCTGGGAGGTAAATTATGGGATTCAAAAGTTTCTCACATAGAGCTAAGAAAGTGCAGTTGAGCAAGAAACCACCTTTGATTTCTTTCATGTTTGTCAATAAGGAGCTATTTCTATTGGCCACTGAATTTAGAAACATTGCAGATCAATGAAGATTCAAATATGTTCCACATATTTCTTCTTCAATGCACTTGTTACTGGATCTGTAAACTCTTGAGATGTAGAAGCAGAGCCTCAGCTGTTGTGAACTTGTGTGATTTGTCACCACTTAGAGCTCCACTGACATTTGGTTCACCTGATGCACATTCAATACCGAGGTACCAGGTTGCATCACCTTGATTTGCTTCAAAAGTTGCTTTGGTGTGAAGTTTCTGGCAGTTTCCTGAGACCCTCAGGGTAGCAGACTCTAATTCTCTAGGTGCAAGCCTGTATCACCCTACCCCTTGTAGATATTTATCAAGCCTCATGAAGCCCCATTTTGGCTCCTTTTTACCTCATTGTTCCCACCAAAAAGCAGTTTCCAGAACATGAGTGTGTTAATGATTAGGAATGTTCTTCTAATTGCCAGCCTAAATTTATTCATGGGCAGTTTAGTCATCGTTTGTTCCTCTACAAACATTGTCTCTGCATTTATTTTCTTATTACTACCCCTTCTTGACTTTGTATTTAGTTCAGAGATTGTAATGAACACTCCCTCTCTTTTGAGCAGCAATTAGAGAAACCTTCTCTGAGCAGGAGCTCCACTCTGAGCACACAACTGGGAGTTCAGCAGGTGCTTAGGCACCTTCTGAAGTGACGCCTTAAATGGTGGGGTTGTACCAATAAAGGTAAGAAAATGTTCAGTGTTTCAGTCCAAAAGGGCATAAAAAAAAGTGAAATAAAGCAATTACAGCTTGGGGAAATGAAGAAGATACAGAGATTCTTGCTGCTCTTTCTAACTTCTCTTTGTTTAACTTTGGTGGAAGTCACTGGTTGTTGCTAGAAGGTTAAAACAGGTCCATGTCCTTCCACCCCACCCAGCTCTGGGTGCCCAGCACAGGAAGGACATGGACCTGTTGGAGCAAGTACAGAGAAGGCCAGTAACTTAATCAGAGGGATGGATCAGCCCTGCTATGGGGAGAGGGTGAGAAAGTTGGGATTGTTCAGCCTGGAGAAGAGAAGCTTTGGAGAGGCCAAAGTGCCATCTGCCAGTGCCTGAAGGAGCCAGCAGGAAAAATGGAGAGAGACTATTTACAAGGTCCTGGAGTAACAAGGGGAATGGCTTCAAGGTGACAGAGAAAAGGAAGAAATTCTTCTTTGTGAAGAGGCTGAGGCCCTGACACAGGTTGCCCAGAGAAGCTGTGGCTGCCCCATTCCTGGAAGTGCTCAAGGTGAGGGTGGACAGGTCTTGGAGCAAACTGGGATAGTGGAAGGTGTCCCTGCTCATGTCAGGGGTTGGACCTGGATGATCTTTGAGGTCCTTTCCAACCCAAACATGCTGTGATTCTAAGATCTACAGTTCCACAGTCTACTGGAGCTGCTACTTCAGAGAAAAGTTGCAAGACTGGACAAACCTTAGGTCCATGATCTGACCTAAGTAAGGATATTTTTGTGAAATTAATTTATAGCAGCAACCTGGTCTAGTGGAAGGTGTCCCTGCCCATCAAGAACTAGATGATCTTGAAGGTCCCTTCCAACCCTAACCATTCTATGATTTGATAATCATGTCACACAGTTAAACAAAATACAGGAGAATGAAAATTCAATTCATGACAGAGAAGGAATTGTCTTTTAAAAAGAACTATTAAAAAAAAAACCCACAAAACACTTGGAGGTAAGTTGTCCACTTTTAAGGAAATTAGAGATTTTTTTTTTTTGTTTGATGCTATTTATGCTTTTCAAAGAATCATAGTTTGTAGGCTTGGTCATAAATAGAACTCAGTTGAAATCATTTTTTATTACAGTGCAGGGAAAGATGTCATTTTCGCATGAATTTTTCTCCAGAGGTGTCTGAGAAATAGAACTTTTGTGCTCTGGGAAATTTCATCTTCTCAGAAAGCAGTTTTCATTTGTAAAAGAAATTTTCAAAATTTACCACATGGTATAAATTGCCCATCCAAAGTGTTTCAACCTTCAAACATTTCAATTTGCAAAATTGAATATTATAGCTAATCCAGAAAAAGAAATTATGTTAAACATAATTTTGAGACAAATTTAGAATGACTAAAATCATTTAGCAAAATGAAACAACCCTTATAAAAACAAATAGAGTTGGGGTTTGATCTGTTTTTACAGTTCAAAATTGCAGTGTTTCAACAAAAGTGCTTTTTTAATGTAAGAAGAAATGCTTGAACAAAAACTTTTCACCAAGCTCTGCCTGTCTGCATGGGGACCAAGAGACAATAGTCATGTGCCAAAATGGGACAGTCATGTGCAGAGAGCTGCAGAATCCCAAAATATCCTGAGCTGGAAGGGACCCACGGGGACCATCCAGTCCAGCTCCTGGCCCTGCACTGGTGTATCAGGATGGTTCACCCTGGGTGCTCTGGAATGTGGTGAAACAACCCAGACAATGTCCTACTTGCAGGTCTGTCAGCGTGGATTGAGAAGGGGCACCATGAGCTGGGCTTGGTGTTGATCATGCTAAAATTCTGTCAACTAACCCTGAATGAACATCCTGATAAAAAGGCAGAGATTTGGCAGATGGGCTGCTAAACTGGCCTGGAGGCTCATGACTGCCAGTCAATCCCTTTTGACTACTGAATTCTGGTCCTCTTTCAGCCTGTTAGATCTTCTAACATATTCCTCCTTGGAGTGTGTGGAGATATTTCTCTTGGATTTTGGGGATGCCTACCAAGGATACTTCTCAAAGTGAAGAGACCTGCCCACAAGTGTTGATAAGGTGAGCTAAATCAAACTCTACCTATTTTTTTTCTTTTGCTAGCTTTAATATAGTTGCTTTAATATAATTGTTTTAATATACTGCATTATATTATACTATATTATACTAGTAGTTTTAGCTTTCATACTGTGTTGTAAATAATTCTGATTGAAATCTTTTTTGTCTAATCATTCATCATGATAATTCATTTTTATACAAATTTATCTGATCTGCCATCATTAAAAAGTGTAGAACAAAGTTTCAAAACATAAACCATTGACAGTCTGAGGCCAAGACAAGATCCAGCTGCCCCCAGGCTCCTGTCTCTTGGAAGGAGTTTAGAAAGCCAAGGAATCCCCTCTACACCTCATATCTCAGCATCAGGGCTTCTTCAATAAACTTTCTTGAAGCTCCCACTCTACCCACGACACATGGAAAAAGATGTCTTCTTTTGTCCTTCTTTTTCACCCTAAACTTCCAAATATCAATGTTGGTGCCCTGGCTTTCTCTGGGTTCCCAGTGAAAGCCACCACTTGGATCTGGGTTATCCATCCACACGCCAATCTGCATTCTCCTCTCAAACTAGCACAGAAATAATCCACAGTACTAAATTTGTCCACTATCTTATTTGAAACTCACCAAACCTACTGGAAACCTGCTTCAAACACCACCCATTAGGGAACAAGCCTATTGTCAGGTGCTTATCGCGAGCTGACCTAAATATTTTGCTCAGGGCTTTATTTTATTATTACTTTAATATTCTTTCTGTCTGGGAAAGTGACAAAGAGTTAAAAAGAAGTCTTTAGATCTCAAAATGGGGGGGAAAAAAATCCCCAACAATCCTTTTTGGTCTCAACTGAGTCCAGACTGGGGTAGAGTGACTGTGATGCTGTAAGGTAATAACCCCTGCCTCTAAAATCAGAGCAGGTACCAGTGGCATTTCCTCAGATGACATCAGCCATGGAGGTTTCATTAGACCACTTCAAGGAGAAGGTCTTTAGCTGTCATTTTGATGCCTCTGTCACAATGTTGTGTGTTTGTTTTTTTTTTAATTTTATAAGTAATTTTCTTCTCTTTGTCAGAAATATCCTGTTCCCGCAGATGATCCAGGCTTCCTCAGGAGAAGGTGGAAGGGATGCAGCTCATTTCTCCTTGGTGCAAATAATGGAAGCAGCTGGAAGATGCTGGGTAAGAGGCAACCCAGGACACCACCTCTGAATGTACCCTGGGGTGGCATCTCTGTGTTATGAGGACTCCTTACACTCTCCTAATTAATGGGAATTTTACCCATTTTCCACCTATCACATTGTGTTGTTTCGGTCTGGCAGAATTATTCCCAACTGCAGAATCACAAAATGATCAAATTTCAAAGGGACCACAGTGGGGTTATCTGGCCCCACCTCTCTGCTCAAGCAGCGCTATCCCAGAGCACGGACACAGGACTTTGTCCAGAGAGTTCTGGAATATCTCCAGTGAGGGTGTGCATGGTCCCCAAAAGTGTCGGGCTGTTGTAGTGTCTAAGAGGGAGGTGGTCTCTGTTCTGCCTTGTGAAAACACCCATGGTGGAAGTATCTAGTACAAAGCCCTATTTGGGACACAACTGCTTGAGACCTTTTAAAACAGACAGGAAGAAAATTACCTTGTTTCTGTACCCTTGTTGGGACATGACTGTAGGTACTGAGTGACTTGGGCAAGCTCCAAGTCTATGAAAAGTTCAGATAATTTCATGAAAATGGATCCATCCTCCATGCATGACCAACTAATGAGCAGCCCCAGCTGTCTCAGTCTCCAGAGAGTTGCTCCATCCCTCCGAGAATCTCTGGACCTGCTCAAACAATTCCACATCCTTCCAGTGTTGGGAAGCCCAGGGCTGGATGGGATTTTACCAGAACAGAGGGGCAGAATCTCCCCCTCAGCTGCTGCCCACCCTATTGTAAATATAGTGAATTCAGTGGGAAGAAATGATGATGTCTGACTCCAGTTCAGAAGGCTGAATTATTTCTTAATTATAACTTTATAATAAGATAAATATAATAAATAATAAATAATATAAATTATAACTTTATTATATACTATTTAAAGGAGATACTAAAACTACATACCTACTTTTTCTAACTACTCTAACTCCTCACAGCTCATGACCCTCTCTCTAGAGTCCAGACACAGGTGGATTGGATGGGCCATCAGGCTCAAATAATCCTCACCAGACTCCAGTCAAGTAATCACCCCAGGTAAACAATTCTCTAAACATATTCCACATAGGAAAACAAGGAGTAGAAATAGATTTTTTTTTTTTCTCTGTACTCCTCTATAAAAAAATTCAGAGAGAGAGAAGGATGTGCCTGCCACACCACCCTGCTTTGGGTGCAGCCCAGGACACCTTTGGCTTTCTGGGCTGCAAGTGCACAGGGCCAGGTGACGCTGAGTTCCTCACCCACCAGTTTGCAGTGTCAGCATGAAGCTCACAGCCCATTTGGTTATAGTTGAAGAGCTGAAGGTACAGTTTAAAAATGCAATTCAGCAGCTGGAAGAGGCAGATGAAATAACCTGAGCCTCAGCCTTACTGCTCTCTGAAGACTGATTCTGCAGAGTCCTGGTTTCCCGGGGGACTTGAGGTGCTACGTGCAATTTCATGCACATTTCAACATTGAAAGAGAAGCTTTCCTTCAAAAATATGTGTATCAGAAACTTCAGCACTTCTGCCTGTGTGGAGAGTGTTGAAAGTACTCTTTAGACTGACTCCTCAGTCAAAACCACTTCTGGTTCAACTTTCTGGGGGAAAAAGTTGGTTTTTTTTCTCACTCTAATTAACTTTCTGGCAACCACTAGCAAGGCAAAAGGATAAGTACTTTTTTTTTTTTTTAGCAGAGATAAGGCTGAGAAACTGAGAGCAAGGCTTATGCTGACAGGCATTAGGCACTATTAGACTGATCTCAGCCTGAATGGTGATGGTCCCATGGAAGCAGTGAACAATCACCACTTAAAGCATTTAAAACTGATCTGGACACAGCAGCAGGGGATTTTCTGGCAGAAACAATCTCAGACTAGACTGAGGATTAAAATACACGGCCTAGTGATGTTAGTGTGGGTGTGTTTTGCTTTAGGGTGGTTTCTGTTTCTTTTTTAGGGGTGGTTTTTTGTGCATCTCTAAATGCCAGGAGCCACATGAAAAGAAATACTGAGCTCCTGCACCTATCACAGACAAATTCTCAGCACTATGAATTTGTAACAGCTCCACAAGCTGAAGAAACCCTCCAGTGTGGGGTTATCTTCAAGCATGTCAGACATCCCAGTGGAAGATGTTTTATCACCAGGCTTAATTGAGTGTGTCACAGAACATTTACTAAAGAAACTGAGAAGAGCAGGCAGATTAATCACTCTGAGAATATCTGGGGCCACTTTTCTGAACACACACGTAAAAGCCCTGCATGCACATTTTCTGAGCATTAACACCTCCACATCATGGCATTTCCAGGCACAAAAAGCACTCCTTACAGTGAAACTGGGAATTTTGGATTAGCCTAGATTAAAAAAAGACACAGTTACACAGGAATGATTGACACTGGTACCTTAAAACATTCTAGGTAAGAACAGCTACCAGGGCACTGTATTTTTCAAGAATATTATGATTACTTTAAAGAGAGTCCTAGAAGAAATAGTTGTCCCAAATCTAGCTATAACAGTATCAAGTTCCCAAATTCATTTTGTTGATCCATTGCCTGAAAGAAAGGGAAAATGAAGCAGGCAAAAGGGTTTATCTGGTGAGAAGTTGCTTGTGAAGAAATTCTGACTTAGCCTGGAGGCACTTCAAGACAGCACCATAGAACCTGATAGCTGCTGTGAAGGCAAGAACATTTTCAGCTCTAAAATTCACAGGTTTCTTTTGCTCATCAAGGCAGTGATGAGGCTGGATAAATAGTTCATGCATTTATATCTTCATGGTGGTAGTGTTTGAAGAGGCCTCATACAGAAGACAATGATCTCTTTATCAAAGCCCTTTTTCTCCATCTGTTGGGTGAGGAGAAATATCAGGTCATATACTGACATTCAATTCATGTGCTCTCCAGTGCCAGAGGAAATATAAAATCTCTTTGTATTATTTATCCAGAAATACCTGGGGAACCTGAGGGGAGTTTGTATCTTCCACCATTGGGTGGAAATATGTCATTGTTCTATGGGAAAACATGGCAAAGTTTAATTAAACCTCTCAGTCAGGAAAACAATCTGAGGAATCTGCTGTCTGCAGGAGAAATCCAAGTCAAATAAACCTTCTGAGAGTAAAGATAGTTTACCTAACTAATGCTGATCATGCTTTTACAGTTTTTAGATTAATTCAACTCTTTCAGACATTTCAGCATGGTTGTTGTCACACAAGTGTATAAATGATCTCCTAACTCAGGGTTATAATTTAATTTAGTATTGATGTATTGTACCTCTGTGGGCTTTTTTCTGCTTTTTCTGGTTTTAAAGCCTGTGGTCACTGCTAGTCAGAACGGGTTCAATGCCAGCTGTGTAAAATCTAAAACCTGAGTTAGGTTTCTGCTGCTGAAGAGGGAGCCATGAATCACAGCAACAACCTTAAGTACTTGCTCTGATCACTTTATCATTCCTGAGGTTGCAAAGTTTTATGTTATTTCCAGTAAAGGCAGCACTTTGGGTCCATCAGCCACATGATGGTGCTGAGTTTTGGGTATTAAGAGTAAGCTCTGGGTCAAGTTCACAAGATCTTTTAGATATTTTAAAGAAGCAGCTGGTGGAAATAATAAATTTCTAACAACCTCGTTTTGAAATTCATCCCATCACAGGTGTACAAAGTGGTTCAATATTAGTCCTGCACTGATTTTCATCCCTTCTAAGTATGGCTACAACTCCTATTACTACAATTTCCTGAAAGGAGGTTACAGACAGGTGGGGAGTCAGTCTTTTCTCCCAGGCAACATGAGACAGGATTGGAGGAAATAGACTCCATTTGAACCAGGGAAGGTTTTGAATGGATATTTCTTCACTGGGAGGGTGGTCAGGCATTGGAACAGGCTGTCCAGGCAAGAGATGGAATCACCAACCTGGGAATGCTAAAAAAATGTGTAAGTAGGGTGTCTTGACAAATGATTTAGTGGTTGACCTGACAGCAGGTTAATGGTTGGACTCCATGACCTTGGAGATCTTTTCCAATCTCAATAATTCTATGCTTTATATCCTATCTACCTATCTACTCTCCAGCTTTCCTGATTCTCTTCCTACTGGTACTCCATAAGGAATTTTCTCTCTTGCATCCCCTGTTCCACCTGCCAGCCTTGCAGAGATGTCTCAAGTATCCAAATGTGACTCAATAAATGCTGATTTTCAGACAGATCAATAAAGCTCCCCACACAAGGTCTGGTAGGTCTGGACTTTTTGAGGATCTCCTGAGTAAGAGGCACAAAGAATCCTGTATGGGAAACATAAATAATTCCATCAGAGCCAAATTCCCCTCTTTTTCTCAGTGTTGGGAGCCAATAGCAACACGAGGGAGGATCACAGTTCAGATGTTATGGACAGGGACAAGGTGAATGACAGCTCACTGAGAGACACTGTGCTGTCTGCGTGCTCAGCAATTAAAGAAAATCCATCTTTACCCCTCCTTTATTGACATTAAATGCAAAGGGAAAAACTCTCAGACAACACCAGGGAAACTCCATTAACTCCAGCAGTGTTGTGGTGCCTTGTCCTGGGCTCACAGACTGAGGCTGTTCCCTCTGTCAGAGAGGGGAGGCCATAGATCCATAAATTCCATTTATCCACATCCTGCCCATGATTTTGTCAGCATTACAGCAGTGAAGGATTGGGTGAAAGGAGGCCCTCAGCAACCTGGTTATCCCTGCCCATGGTGTGGGGTTGGAGCTATTATATGGGAAGGAATAATAAGCATGGTGAGCAGATTTCTTGGAAAAGAAGAGAGACTTTTGGAACTACCACAGACAAAAGAAAAAAGAAACAAAACAAAAAAAACCCAAAATGCATAACCCCCCCCCAAAAAAAAAAAAAACCAAAGCAAAAAAAACCCCTCCAAAACCAAAAAAAAACCCAACAAAACAAAAAACCCCAAACAAAACAAAAACCCAAAATAATAAATCTCCATGGTAGAACTTTCTGATGTATTTGGAAGATGAAGAGCACAATTACAAAGTAATTGAACCTTGTAACAGCAGTGGTCTCTCCTCCAAACAGGAAGACAGCAGTTTTCCTCTAAGCCTTTCCACACAGGTGCTGCACAGGAGGTGATCATTGCCAATATCCCCTTCTGACTGTGCTTCTCTCTATACTGACTTGGAAACAGAGATGGCACTTAGAAAACAGCATTCCCAACTACTCACAAGGCCCTTAAAGTACCTGCATGGCTCCTCATTACAAAAATTGTTTCATTATTTCATACCCTCAAAAGGGATGTAAATTTTCATCCTGTCCTTGGCCATCTCCTGGAATCAACGCATCATATCAGCTTAAAGGAAATTAAGGGGTGATGGAAAGGAACAGCTGAAATACTCTTTCCTTCTACTTGCTCTGATGTTGTGAGAGTGTCCAGTTGTGCCCAGTTAGGATATAATTTTCCTTTATTGATGGAAGAAGCTATAGGTACATATCCACACCTGGCTAACTCTGACACTAAAAGATTCATGTCAGCTCCAGTCAAAGTCATGCAGAATTTGTAGTTAAAGATGAGCCATAACAAGGTTATAAATCTATGGAAAAGAAATACCATCAATTTAATGTGAGGTTATAACCCGAGAAAAATAATAGAGCTTGATCTCCAATACGTGTTGAAATAACACCAGCCTCTGTTAAAGACACTCCTGGGCTGAATGGACACTGATATCAGCCCACAGGATTTTTTTTTTCACATTCCTATCTAATTCCCATAAGATATGTAACATTTTAATAAGAAATCAACACAGCACAGATCAGATGGAGCAATTGCTGGTCACTAGATTGTTCCTATCCGGCAATTAGAATGCAGGACTATTTTTTAGCATGGTCTGCTTCTAGTAGAGTCTTAAAGACTCTTTCTTGTGCTTATTTTGCAATGATCTGGAAGAAATTCTTACTGTTAAGGCTGTAAGAGGACCTATGAAGAGGAAAGGATGAATAATGTGGACTCTCCCCAGGGAAGATATGACTCTGAAAAAGATTTGTCTCTACCTCACCCAGGCTGAAGAAACAGTTATGGGGTCTAACCCTTGCCTGGCTTTTCCTTCAAACAGCAACTTGGTCTCTTTATTTTGTAAAGAAAACGAAAGAAATGGCATAATAGGGCCATGCAAAAATTCAAATGGGGGAAAATGTTATGATAGTAATGCTGACTTCTACAGAAAGGATAATGCAAAAAAAAATCTATTGCCTGAAAATGTAGACAAGGGCAATATGATATTACAATAATTGATCACAAAAATCCACAAATATGTTTATTTGTGTGTTGTGATTTTGGGGTTTGTATCCTTTGCCCTAAAGAATGTATCCTGAAATAATAATACAGTGCATCCTGTTCTGGGACCCCCCAACACAAGGAAGGCATGGATCTGTTGGAGTGAGTCCAGAGAAGATACAAGAGGTTGATCCAAGCATTGGTACTCCTCTGCTATGGAAACAAGCTGGGAAAGTTTAGGATGTTCAGTCTGGAGAAAAGAAAGCTCCCGAGAGACCTTACAGACCCTTCCAGTGCCTAATGGTCTACAAGAGAGCTGGAGAGGGATTTTAAACAAGAGCATGGCCCGAAAGGAAAAAGGAAAATGGCTTTAAACTGAAAAAAAGGTAAATTTAAATTAGATGATAGGAAGAAATTCTTCCCTTTGAGGGTGCTGGGGCCCTGGCACAGATTTCCCAGAGGAGCTGTGGCTGCCCCATCCCTTGAAATGTTCAAGGCCAGGTTGGACAAAACAACCTGGGGGAGTGGAAGGTTCTCTGCCTGTGGCAGGGGATTAGAAAAAGATGGTCTGGAAAATCTCTTGCAACTCAAAGTATCCTATGTTTCTGTGACTCCATGAGTCTATGATTCTATTATTCTATGACTTTATGATTCTGTTATTCTATGTTTCAATGTTCTGTCCATGGAAGTCATGCATTTTAGAGGTGGCCAGAAAAGAGAGTAATGGACATTCTCCATGGCTTCTAAATAATTTTTTTTTTTTTCAAACTCTCTTCACAGCAGCTAGACCTCAAATCACCTGGTTCCATCAGAAATGGGGACATGCAGAAGAAAGGGCTTTGTTCCACAGCACTCAGGAATCCAGAAGCAGCACTGGGCACGTGCCCTCATCTTGTGCATCCTCTTGGAGCCTTAATCCATTCAATCTCCAGACTCCAAACTGCTCACAAGAAACCCCAGTGATGACATCTCATGCATACCCTAGTCTCGTACATCATTAACAAAGAAATCTCTGCTCCAGATGCTGGGAACTGAACTGTGAGGGTGAGGGAGGGGAGAAATTACACCAGAAATATCAACTCCGCTTTGATAGATCCTTGTATCATGAAGGACAGCACTTCATATACATTTCTGGTTTGCAACAGCCTTGTGTTTATTTTCTTTAAAGCTAAAATAACCATCAAAGAAGTTCAGAAGTTCACTTTGGATGCTTAGAAAGCTGAATCTCATTCCAGAGGAAAAATGAGAGTTTGGTCATGAGGCCTCACAGGAGATTAATTTGCACAGAACCAGTAAAACTTCACAACAGTAAAAGTTAAAATTTTGCAGAACAGAGTAAAACATAGAAATAAAAAACTTAAGTCCTTAAGAAGTGGTCAAATTAGGAGATGCAGATTATTTTCTTTTTCTCTTCTGGGACTGGAAATAGCCATAATGGTTATGCAGTGCTCAGACCAAAAATAAGATGTGACATTTTGAAGTGCATACAATCTGGTAAAATATAAAATATTTAATAAATATGTAAATTGGTCAAGCTGCTTCCCCAAGGAGGAAAGCTCCAGTCGTGTTTTACAGCCCTCATTCACTTACGCAAATACTTTAAGAGGATCAAGGATGGATTTTAAATGAAGTTAAAGTTTAACGAGAAATATATAATCCTTTGAGGAAGAGATATTGTCATCTTCATTTATAATTTCTTGCAAGTTTAAAAAGTAATAAGTTGAGGGAGTAGCCTTCTGAAGTTCTGTGTGTGCAAATTAAGAGAAGTGCAGCAGCTCACCTGAATCCTGCAGTCAGGGATGTAACAAAATGCAGACATTGAAAATCATTTATATCCCTGGGGAATTCTAGACTTTCCTGAGGATATATGAAAGTTCATTGCTCAACTCATAGAAGCCAGACAGTCCTTTCAAAACCTCACTTCTTTAAGCAGTTAGGAGCCCTGTTTTAATTTCCAGACCAAATTGATTCATATCTAAATCATACTTCTACATACATGTATATGTATATATTTTTAAATAAAAATTCTTTGATAGAATATAAAAGAGGCTAGAGAAAGTTTTCCACACTCTTAAGCCAGCCCTGATACCAGCCCTGCTTTTATGATATGTTCAGTATCTGGAAACTGTTAACAAATTGGAATCATTAAATAGTTTAAATTTAAGATCATCCCATTCCAACCCCCTGCCAGAGGCAGGGACACTTTCCACTGTCCCAGGGTGCTCACAGCCCCATCCAACCTGGCCCTGGACATTTCCAGGGATGGGGCACCACAGCTTCTCTGGGCAGACCATTCCAGGGCCTAACTACCCTCACAGGGAAAAGTTTCTTCCTAAAATCTGATTTAATCTACTCTCATTCAGCTTAAATCCATGAGTTAAAGCTAGTTGTGTATGTCATGTCCAGTGGCATCTTCTCATGATGCAGTTTTTTTAAAAGCCTGCTATAATAATGGAAAATAGCTGTGGATACTAAGGACATTACTGAAAAAAAACAAGTGTCTGGGTAAAGAAAATAAAAAAGGAAATAACCCAGAAAGCACCTTTGCACTGGGAAAATCCCAGCAAAAGGACAATGCTGCATTTATATTCTCCTAGTTCTGGGTACAAGGAAGAATGAAAACAAATAAACACAGATTGAGAATTTTTGGAGCTGGAGAGTGTTTACACCTAATGAATGGGCTTTTTCAGGCGGTATCAGAAGGCAGAAATTTCCCTTGACATGCACTTTGCTTGCACTCTTGTCCATTGCTCTGTTCATTTTCTGAGTAATTTTACACTAGAA
The DNA here is from genome assembly GCA_003676055.1 of Chloebia gouldiae. NCBI lineage: Eukaryota > Metazoa > Chordata > Aves > Passeriformes > Passeridae > Chloebia > Chloebia gouldiae. Next base: position 65,899,227 of record QUSF01000001.1, on the reverse strand, counting down.
ATTATTGTTCTTCCTGCTTCATGTGCTCATACTTTACATGCTGGAGAGGTTGAAACAAATTGATAAAGAACTTAAGAACATGTGGGTTCAAAAATTATTTTTTTTCCCTGGTAGGGACAAAAATTACACCATTATATAATGTTTCAGTGATGTCTGCTCAGAGACCAGCATTCTGCCACCCTTGATAAAGGTCCAGAGGTGTTGTGGTGCTGAGGAAAGTGGAATAGAGTGAGAATAATTTCTTTTATTCAACAACAAAATGAAATCTCTATTAACATCACCTCATTCACACAACACAGCAGTTAGATTTTCTTACCTCCTTTGACTTCAACTTTTCTGTCCTTGAGAAGTCAAAGAAGAGTTGAAGAGAAGGACTGTTAGAGAAGATGACAAGCCCATTAACATTTTTTATTTTCCTCCTCAAAAGCAATAGTTTCACAGAATCCATCTCATTGTTGGCTTCATCAGGTTGCTGTAATTCTGTGTAAGGTTTTCAGGAGTGTGGCCTCTGTCCATATCTAACCCACACCCATACATCCATACATACTTTTTAAAAATAAAATGTTCTGCGGTAGATAAAATATAGGAGAGCTTAGAGAAAGTTTTGCATGCTCTGAAATCAGCCCTGACACCAGCCCTGCTTTAATGATAATAAACAAATTCCAGTTTCCTGACACATCCAGCCCAGCCAGAATCACTGCTCCACCACCACGCTGACCTGTTTCTCATCTTTCACTCTGCAATCCACAGGCAGACACAATTTCCACAGCACAGCAGTGAAGATGAAGCTTGGTGCTTCTCAGGAGCAGGCTGGGCTGTTGCTGCCAGGTTCACTCTCACGACCCAGATGCACAAGATCATCCTAGAACCTTCCAGAAAGTTTCAGCTGCCTTCACTTTAGCAGAATCAAAACAGTTCATACAAAGTGTTTGGGCAGCTGGAACTGCCACAAATATGAGTGGAGAGAGATGGTCACTTCTGGAGCAGAGAGACAGCAGTAAACATGTTATTTTCCCCATGGAAACCTTCTCAGTCTTCAGTGAGCTGCTGCTGAGGACTAAATTAAGGTTTAAGTCAGGCTATGATCTTTTACCTGGCCAAAGTTCAGGAGACCACCTAAATTCAAGAGATTTGCATGAAACTTGTTCCTTGTAACTGACATTTTTCTTCTGCCACCTCTTTCAGTCAGTGTGGAAGTGTGAGCAATAATTAAGACAATGTGTTTTGTTTTGGTGTTTTATTATTATTATTTTGTTTGAACTCATATCTCTTCACACTTTTTCGAATTGAGGAGTGCAAACACCATCTTCTCTGCAGTCTCTTACCCTCTCCCTGTGCCTCATCTGTGCCTGTGCAGAGCAATATCAAGACATTTCCTTCGATATCATTGTATCTCAATAGCAAGGGAAAACTAGAGAGTTGTACAAGTACTTCTGAAAATTAGTTCCACAGGCAGGCAGTCAAGCAGTTAAACCAGGCATGGAAATGGTTTGCAATCTGTTCCACCAGTCTCTTAAGCTTCCATTGTCAAAGCAGGACTATTTTTCAGTAAAACAGAAGCCCTTGGGAATCAGTGTAATTAAAGGCAACAACAACAAAAATGTATTGTTTTTAAATATATCTCTAAGCTACAGGGTAAAGGGAAGGAGAACTCTATTGCAAATTACTGTTCACTCTTATCAGTCTGTATCCAGTCATGAACCAAAGAAGCTGGGTTTGATCTCCTCTACTTGCGACAGCCTTTGCTGTTTAACAGGAAGCCACCCTTGGTGTTTATTCATGGGAACAACAGAATGTTCCTTTCCACTGGGAACTGCTGGGGAGAGCAGAGAGGGTGCAGATTTCCTGGGCTGCTGGAGCACAAAACATCACAGCTCTAAATGAGTGTTTAAAGCCACGACCTTCCTCAAGGATACTTGGCTGCAGGAGGGAGAAGGGATGCTGATTTCCTGGTTTGCTGTGTGTAGGGTGCCTGTTAATGGGATTTCATGTCAGACCCAGGAGTCTGGGGGAGGTTTGATGAGCAGAAAAGGCTAATCTTCCCTCTTGCTTCCCCCTCTTGCTTCCACTGCCTCTGCTCTAGGTTAGCCTGAACACTCAGAACAGTCAGAATGATACTTTTGTGACAGCTAAACCCTGTCTTTGAAAGGGAATTAGTGGTTTCCTAAGCAAGGAAATAACTAGTGAAGATAGATAAAACTCAAGAAAAAGAATTTAAACTTCAGTTTTGTTTCAGTCACCTTCCATCATATGAAAGCTTCTGCTGCAGACACAGTTGAGTGTCCTTTCTGCCATCTTTAATCATCAACGTCAGAAAGAAGGAGAAATAAATAAAAATGTTGGACTTGATGATCTTGGAGGTCTTTTCCAACTTCGGTGATTCTAGGATTGCTTTCTGTAATTCTATTGTATGAAAAAATAAATCTACGAAGATCTACAGGAGGCCTCTCCTCAGGCAGTCTAAGAGCTACAAGCCACTAGAGGCAGGCAGGCTGTATGGAAAAACAGCACTTTCTAAAGACTAATTTCTCCTTAAATTCCTGCCCAACCTTCTGCCCCTGGTCAGCTTCAGGAGTAAGATACTGAAGACCAAGATCCAATAGTGTCACCGAGTATTTTTTATGTTATTTGCCAATACCAACAGATTGGGTATAATGTTGATTTTCCCCCATCAGTTCTGCAGAACTGTAGCTGCTTCCAGCAGGATGTTTTTGGGCAGTCAGTAACACCATGGCCCATCTTGAATAGGAGATAAGGAATATTTTTATGCTGTTGTAACAAGAGATGAGAAATCAGATAGAGATAGTGAAATCAAGCAAAACAAATTTAGTGAAAACATGAAGCCTGCAGCACCTGATTCCAACACGAACAGATCATCACTGCTGAATTTCAAAAGCCAAGGTTCATAGAATTCACAGAATGACTGGGTTGGAAGAGACCTTCAAGTTCATCAAGTCCAAACCAGGCCCTAACAACTTACCATGGTTTCATGGCACTGAGTGCCACATCCAGTCTTTTCTTAAACACATCCAGGGATGGTGACTCCACCACCTCCCTGGGCAGACCATTCCAGTACTTGATCATTCTTCCTGTAAAAAACTTTTTCCTAATATCCAACCTATATTTCCCTTGGTGCAGCTTGAGACTGTGACCTCTGGTTCTGTCAGTGCTGCCTGGTGAGAGACCAACCCCACCTGAGTACAGCCACCCTTCAGGGAGTTGTAGAGAGTGACAAGGTCACCCCTGAGTCTCCTTTTCTCCAGGCTAAACACCCCCAGCTCCCTCAGTCGTTCCTCACAGGGTTTGTGTTCCCAGCCCCTCTCCAACCTCATTGCCTCCTCTGGATGCGCTCCAGCATCTCAACGTCCTTCCCACACTGAGGGCCCAGAACTGGGCACAGAACTCAAGATGTTCCCTCACCAGTGCTGAGCACAGGGGCAGAATGACCTCCCTGCTCCTGCTGGCCACACCATTCCTGATCCAGGCCAGGAGCCATTGGCCTTCTTGGCCACCAGGGCACTGCTGGCTCATGTTCAGCTGGCTGTCGGCCAGCACCCCCAGGTCCCTTTCTGCCTGGGCACTGTCCAGCCACAGCATCTCCAGCCTATGCAGTTGCACAGGGTTATTGTGGCCAAAATGCAGGACTCAGCACTTGGACTTACTAAACTTCACCTTGTTAGACTCAGCCTATCCATTCAACTGTTCCAGGTCTCTGCAGAGCCATCCTACCTTCCAACAGATGGACACATGATCCTGGCTTAGTGTCATCTGCAAATTTACTGATGAAGGACTCAGTCCCCTCATCCATGTCATCAATAAAATATCAAACACAACTGGTCCCAGCACAGACCCCTGAGGAACACCACAGGTGACTGGCTGCCAGCTGGACGCAGCATTGTTCACCACTCCTCTCTTATTTGGATTATTAACGTAGATCTTCCTGCTGAAGGGGCTGAATTGTGACTGTGGTTCAAACTGAGAAGCAAAGAGCAGAAAGAAGATGTGAACAACATCTTAAAAAATCCCACCTGTGTCTCTACAGAGAATCCTAGAACCACAGAATGGTTTGGGTTGGCAGGGACCTTAACATACATCTTGTCCCAACCCCCTGCCACAGGCAGGGACACCTTCCAATACCCCAGGTTGCTCCAAGCCCCACCCAACCTGGCCTTGGACACTTCCAGGGATGGGGCAGCCACAGCTTCTCCTCACCAGCCTCACATGGCAGAATTTCTTGTCTCTTCAGACAGCACATTAATTCTCATTTCCTCATGGATCCATGTTGAAAACTGAATTAACTAAACATCTGCAAGGGAGGAAAAGCAAGCAAAATACCCACCCACATATAACCTAAAAATGCAGCAATCTCTGATTATTAAAGCCAGCTTATTTAATTGATTTGTTTTATAGCTGCATTGACATAAGTAATACATTTGAAAAATACAATTCTGGACAGGAAGAAATGATTGGGCGTGGGAAAGCTGGAAATCACTTAAATCCAGTTTGCCGCAGAGAACTTTCAAGCATGGAAGAAAACGTAACAAAATATTAATGAGTTGAGAATTTAGTCTTATATGTTTACATGATATCATAGCAAAGTGCTATTCTGTCTTCCCTGATGGCAAAATAAACTTTCAAGACAGACATCTTCATGGAATCACAGAATCATAGAATATCCTGAGTTGGAAAAGACCCACAAGAACCATTGAAATCCATCTCCTATCCCCTTGTCAAGGAAACTGAGGGGACAGTAGCCACCACCCCCCACCAATCTCTTAATAAATGCATGTTTTGGTTATGTATGTACAGCCCTTCTCCCATGTAATTTAAAGGTTTATGAGTTGTGATATTGTCTTGCAACCCCCCAGCTTGCTTCATCCTACCCAACCTGGAGATGGTTGTGGAAAAACTAGCATTGTGTAGATCCTTATGGATAATCCACCCATCCTGGAGTCCGGTGTTCATTTGGATATTGCCTCCAGTTTCACCAACAGCTGTGGATCTGTTTCCTGCAGTCCCAGAGCAGGAAGGCAGTGAGACTTTGGAACAGGTCGTTCAGAGAAGTTGTGGATTCTCCATCCCTGTGGATGCATCTCCACCTTGGAGGTGTCCAAGTCCAGGTTGGATGGGTCCATGAGCAACCTGATCAAGTTGGTGATATCCCTGCCTATAGAGGAGGGTTGAAATAAGATTATTTTTCAGGTCCCTTCCAATCCAAAACATTGTATTATTCTCTGACTGTTATTCTAGATTCTGTCATATATATACCATATATACACCATAAGATATGCATAACCTACTAAATTATTTATAATATTGCATTAAATAATATATTATTAATGTGTCTCCGTGTGCAGATGTAGATATATGTATCATGTATAGCATATCGATAAAAAAAAACTTCACCAAAATAGGGAATTCTCTGGGAGAATCAACCAATATTTTCTCATCATAGTGGCTTTCAATCTATCATATTTCATTATCCCTTCTTCTCACCTGTTTTAATATTTTTTTCATGAAGAAATTGAAGAGCACTCTAAGTCTGACAGGTGAGTGGTGCACTCGTTACAACCCACGTATCAGGAGTTTGCATGTTGTTGCCCTAAGGTTTAATTCTGAAAAAAAAAAAATTGGGAATGCATAACTATCACTTGCAATTCTTACAGTATTTCTAAACATTCCTGGTTTCTGTCACTGACCTGGGTCTCTGGTTCAGCACAAAGCCAGGAAGAGGCACATTGCCAGCCTGGCTTATGTCAAAGGACTTTATTAAAAGCCTCTTTTCATCTCTTTCTAGACCTGAGGTCTAGAAAGAGATGACAAGAGCCTTTTAATAAGGCAATGCCCAAGGCCACTCATCCAGCAGGTGTAAATCATCAGCTGGGAATTTGCCCCTGAATGTGCAAATTAATATATAATGCCAATATTTAAAAGTATTTTATGGCTGTCTCAAGTAATTGCTAAATGTAATTCAAGTGAAAAATTGAAAGCAAAAGGCAACATCACTACAAAGCTTTTTTTTTTTTTTTTTTCCCCTAAGTGGCTCTGCAGGTGTTCCACTCTCCAGAGGATGAAAATGTTTGACAGCAAAGGATATTTGTGTTGGCAGGATCACTTGATCCATGTTTCAGAAGCCAAACTGAAAATGTATTTTTACAAGGTGCAACTGTAGATCATTAGAAGGAGTCAACTTCTGCAGTTGCACAAGTACTTCTGAGAGAGAACAGATGTATAAATTAAAATATACCCTAATCCTGACAGAAATATATTTGGGCATTGGAAAATTCAGTAAAGGCAGCAGATTTTTGTGTTGCCATCTTTGCTAATAGTCCAGGACTGGTTGGGCTTTGCTTTTCCTCCTGCAATGAAAACTCTACAATAGCTTTCTTCACATTCTTTTCAGTAAAGGGTAGTCTCACCTTTCAGTGACTGGTCTCATTGCAGAGGATTCACATCACCCAAAATGAACAATCCTCAGAGAAAAGAAACATTTGAGGCACCTACAAGTTTCCCCAGGAAACCGACAAAACAGAACTACAAATTTCTGTTTGTTGGGAATAAATCCAACATGTTACAGCCCTGCAAACACCAACTGGAGCAGGGGATTTGAGGGAAGTGATGGCATCCAGAGAGACCTTGACCAGCTTGTCAGAACATTGCCAAGTTTGAAACTGTGTGAAGCTCCATGTGAAGACAAACACTTGAAGAGCAGACCAGCCACAGACACCTGGCCAGTTAAAAATTGGTGTTAGAGCTAAAGAATGCAAACCAAGGCTGCCCAAAGTCTCTGACCCATGGCCAGCACTGTCAATCCCATTCCTCTGTCCCACATGACCCATGGCCAGCACTGTCAATCCCATTCCTCTGTCCCACATGACCCATGGCCAGCACCACAGTGACCACTGGCAGCCCACAAGGTGTTCCATCCTTTTTCACGACATCAGAGTCACACCTGGCAGCAGGCATCGATTTTGTGGCATAAAAAAGAATATTCTTATTAAGGGAAATTGGACTCACTCATTTCCTAGCACTGTGTAGAGAAAAATCTTATTTCACTTTTTAACCCTACTATCCATGAGAGTAGTTCTCAAGGTCACCATTATCCATGTCAGGAACAAATCTCTGAAGAGAAAGATATTAAAATATGGCAAATGGAGGATTCTTATCATATCAAGAAAATAGAAAAGGAACTCAAGCATTACTAACTTTGTAGCTTTCAAGCCATTCTTGACATAAGAAAATGAACCTCCTGGAATTGCTTCCATTTGGTTTGGAGGCTGGAAATTTATTTTTTTATCTGAAAAAATATTGCTCAGTGTTTTCTCCTATAAAGAAACCAGCAGTCTGTACTTTAACAAACTGTTAAACGTCTTGTTTCCTTGCAGTAACATTTACTTGTTTATATTTCTTAATATATTTATTTATTGACCTATCACATGCCTAATATAATATTCAGGATCTAATCCATCTTGCCACAACTTTTAAGGTGCTTATCATAAGCCTTTAATACTATCAAGTGTTTTAAAAATGTCTGATCAGGATAACCCAAATTCTCTGATTAAACATGTGCTTTTGAGATTCAGATAACCTTTGTCTGCTTTCAAAAACTAGATTGATTTTTTTCACAGTTTTTCCAGATGCAGTAAAAATCTATTAGATAGATGAGAAAATTGCTTGCTAATTATCGTTGCTAGCATTAATGATAGTAATTAGGTTCTAGAAAAGAAACATCAGTCCATCTGAATCATAACTTCTGAATCAGAGAACTACCTTGATGAAAACTCTATTTATTGTTAATCCTCTGTGACAGCATTTCACTGTGTCTTAATAAAATGTGTAACTTTGAAATCCAAGTGACAAGAGAATTTTACAAGTACTTTTCCAGCTGAGTTTTTTCTTCATAGTCATTTGCTTCTCTGGCACTTCCTAAAATTGTCAGTTCTCACAGGGATCCCATAAATGATGGAGATCCCCAGAAGTGGAGGTGAGTTGATAAATCTGCACTGTATCATTCTGAGCATTTCTAACTCATGGTCCTGCCTTAGAGAAGGTCCTTTCTCAACAAACCAGTGAGGCCCAGATTTAAAACAAATCTGGGCATCTGAATTTCACCAAAATAAACAACGCCATAGTTTCAGTTGTCAAGAAACTGCTGGAGTATAGAGGGAAATATAACTTTATTTATGTTTCTCTAGGTATTTATTATTAGATATGACTAGAAACTAAATAGTGAACTCCACAGTTTGGTGTCATTGCTGGACTTGCTGACTGGGCATTTCCTCATCATCCAGGTAATTAACGAAGCTGTTAAACAGGACTGGAAGCACAATCCAACGAGACTTTGCCCCAGCGACCACCACCCTCCACGTCCGCTCAGCCAGTTTCACATCCACCTCTCTGCCCACGTATCAACACCTTTACTGGAAGGATCTGGTGTGAGACAGAGTCAATGGCCCTCCTGAGGCCCAGGTGGGCAATATCCTCTCCTCTCCCCTCCTCTGTTCACTGTTCCCCCCTCACCTCCTAGGTCAGCCACTTCATCACAGACCTTTAAAAAGCACAACTTCTCCCTGGTGAAGCCGTGCTCTCTCCCTGATCATTTCCCGCTCCTTAATCTGCCTGAAATGCTTTTCAGGATCAACTTCTCCACCACATTCCCAGGATCCAGGCTGAGGATGACTAGCCTGTTGTTCCCTGAGTCCTCCTTTTTGCCTTTTTTGAAGGTAAATGTGGTATTTTCTTTCCTGGTCTTTCAGCACAGCTCCCAGTCACAACAGTCAGATATTTTCCTCTTCTTTGTGTCCTTTGGCAGAAATTTCTACATCTTTGGCTGCCTCTTTGGAAGATCCAATGGACCAAATCCATAAATTCTCTATCTCACTTTATTTTTTGACTGTTGTTTTTGCTTTGATGTAAGATGATCATTATTTGGGCAACTCTGTGCCTCGCTGTACCTGCTTTACACATATGTGAACATCAAATAACCTGCACCTTATCAAACACAAACCAGGAATCACCACAAAAAGGTCTAAAGGAGGTCATGGGAAATGGAAACTTTGGCAGAGAAGAAGAAAGTTGGGAGGAATCATGATTTTAAGACAAATTTCCATGTTTTCCAACCATGTCTAGCAGCCGTGTTGCTGTTTGCATCAGGTGTCTGGGTTTTTTCTTCTTTTTACAAATATACTATTAATCAGTATTGTAAAAATAGTGAAAAAATTTACTAAGTGGTGATTGCTTGGAAACTCATCTGTAGGTTAGCAAGTTTTCTTTTCTAACAGAGAACAAAGGGCTCTGCCAGCAAATTACTTTCACACAAGAGACAGTGGTTGGCAGGAAAGGGAAAAAAAAAAACCCCATGTCACAAGAAAGGTATTCACAGTGCATAGCCTGGAGTCCTGAGCTGCTATTGTAATTTAAATGGATAATTATTTTAAACTGTTGTCCTCCATTTCTGTTTGCAAAAATGTCAAAGTCCAAAGCAGCCTGAAGTAAAATCTGTCCATCATTTTGCAATTCTGTTTTCTGTTCTTTAGCTGAGCAGCACTGGATTTCAAACCTCTGTTCTCTGCCTCGCTTTCCTTTCTTCGTTGGAACTCCAGTGTGAATGTGCATTTATTTCCATTTTTGGAGCCTAATCTCTCTGCCTGGCTGTGATTTATCACCACAGCTGGTCCAATGATAACTGTCCTGTTTCTTTTAAGCATACTTTTATCTCCAGTAGCATTCACTTAATGAAAGCAGAAATGTTGGGTTTAAAACATGTGTTGGGGATGGATGTATAATGAATATTTATAGACATGTAAAATATTTAGAATGTCCAGAAATATGCTGGGTTTTTTTTTTTTTTAGTCTTCATCAGAATTTTATTTTTATAGTGGTTTCAATACTAAAGCATTTTGGGTTTACTTTGGTATTTTTCTAATTTTGTTGTCCTTTCTCCATGGTTCTGTTTGACTGGACCTTTAAATAGTTAAAGTCTAAGGCTCCTAAACAAAGCAGAAATGTTTCTCAGCTCCTCATAGGAGCTCCAGGACGCAATAAGGTCAGATGGATTTGAAATTTCCTTTTTAATTATTTATTCTTAAGAAAATTTATTCTTAAGAAAAATCTCCACATACTTCTATAAACAGACATGGAAAATGGCAGTTCTTTAAACTGTGGCAGACTCACAGTAAACACAGAATAAATGCTGAGAAAACTGAACTCCAGAGACATAAATTCAACTATTTTATTAAGAGCAAAATGTTATGACTTTAAATAATTTCTTTAGATAGAACTAAAACTTGAGGGGTTGAGTGTTTTGGTGTTTGATTTTTTATTTTCCTGATTTGTGGGCAGGATTTTTATGACTACTACTTAAGACTCTGAAAATGAGATATCACAACTAATGTAGCCTTGAAAATTAATTTTTACATTATCACCACAGAAAGGACGCAGCAGAATTTCCTGTGGAGATCTCTGTGTCTCTTTACCAAAGGTGTGTAGACAAGTACCTGCAAGAGACACCCTACTTTTCAACTGCCAAAATTAATCAAATGAGTCCTGGAGAGAGTTCTTATCCAGAATTAACATTCTCAGGGATTTTAAACATTCTGCTGACTTCTAATGAATACTTTCATTCCTAAATATTATCCTGACTTGATGCTAACTATTTTTTTATAAGCCACAATACCACAAATGTAATATACAGTTATATCTATTCTGATTACTTTATGATAAATAGTCCCTGATTCAATATTAGTAAAAGTGCTTTTTAGATTGAAAGATGAAGCACATTCTAACTAAACTCCATAAATGCATTATGAGTGCAGGATTTCAAGAATAAGAAAAAATTTTATATTTTGATATTTATTGACATTAATTTTAACAACTGCATTAGGTGTATATAGTTTCTGTCCTCTACATTGTATATGTATTTCACATAATATTATTACTATGAATATCTAATGCAGTTATGAACATAAATATTGACATGCACATGTCTGATGTAGGCAGATATACCTTTCCACCTGCAGCTGGGCTGAAAGCTGGAGGCACCTCCTCCCTCAGATACATTCTTTGGTTTATAAATTTTTTTCTCTTTTTTTCTAGCTACTGCATCATAAATTAAAAAGAAAAAGACAAAATCATAGTGCAAGGGAAAGGAATTTGTAGTAGGGTGGCACTGGAAAGCCCCATGTGATTTTTTTTCCCATTTATGACCTTATATATCCTCTTCCACCACTCCTTCGGTGGCTGTGGTAGAGGAAGGAATGGAATCACAGAATCATAATTGTTAAGGCTGGGAAAAAGCCTTTAAGATCACCAAGTCCAGCTGTCACCCCGGCACCACGCTCACCACTAAACCATGTCCTCAAGTGACACATCCCATGTTTTTGGAACATTTCCAGGTGCAGTGATTCCACCACATTCTTGGGCAGCCTGTTCCAATGCTTGATCACCCTTCAGTGAAGAAATTTTTCCTAATAACCAATCTAACTCTCTCTTGGTACAGCTTAGGGTCAGAACCGTTTTTTCTGTCTCTTGTTACCTGGGAGAGAACACTGACCCCCACCAGACTGCACCCCCCTGTCACCTGTAGTGATAATTTCATCCTTGAGCCTCCTTTCCTCAAGGCTGAGCCTGTCCAGCTCCCTCAGCTGCCCCTCATCAGACCTGTGCTTCAGACCCTTCCCCAGTCTGGGCTCCAGACCCTTCCCCAGTCTGTGCTCCAGACCCTTCCCCACCTCTGTTGTCTTTCTCTGGACACACTCCAGCCCCTCAAAGTCCTTCTGGTGATGAGGTGACCACTGGAGCTGTTTCTGAGTGACTGCTGCCACCTCATCCCTGCCCAAAACTGCTCATCCCTCCAGCTGAAAAAGAGGCAAAAAAGAGCCACCAGGCAGAAGCAGTGGCATCCCTGCAGCACAGAGCTCTGAAATGCACAGAAGAGAGGATTTAGCCTGTAAGCTGTTTGTCTCTGTTGTCATTGCCATTAATCAATCTGTGCTTAATGCCATTTATTTCAATTCACTAACTCTCTGCTGCCAAATCAGTATAATCCTCTTCTCCTCACTGTCTGTGTGTGTCTCCTGACTTCACCTCCTTCCTGCTGTCTCTTCCTCCCCTGCCACCCACCTGTCTCCAAAAAGCCATGGAGAAAATTTGATGGAAAGACAAATATTTTACACAAGAATATAAAGAATTTGTCTGGATGCCAGAGGCTTCTTCAGGCATGAAGCATGTGGCAAAATGACTGGGGATAAAAAGATAATAATATATAGTGGAAAACACAATTTATTTTCCCTGGATAGAGCAGGGTCAGCACACCCAACCTCCCACAAACACGACCTAAGGGGGACTCAACAGAAGATGGAGCAGAGTGGAGACACCACAGCCACACTCTGTTCCCCTGCAGGGGAGGGAGCTGATAAACCACACACAGCAGCTGAAAACCAAGGCATATAAAGGAGGATGTTCTGCTGTTGAATCAGCAACCCATGAATCATGACAAAATCCCTCTGGACTGACACATTTCCCCATCCCAAAGTTATCTCAGGTACTATCCTGAGACACCCATCCCCAAGGCATAGACTGCAATGGGGCGTCCCCTCAGTCTCCTCCAGGGTGAACAGACCAAGTGTTCTCAGCCATTCTTTGTATTCCTTGTCTCCTCAAGGCCCTTCATCATCTTCATTACCCTTCTTTGGTTGCTCTCTAATAGCTTTCTATCTTACATTGTACCCAAAACTGCACACAATATTCAAAGTGAGGCCACCCCAGAGCAGAGCAGAGCAGAGCTGAGCAATCTCCTCCCTTGCCCAGCTGGTGATGTTGTGCCCAATGGCCCCAGGACACAGCTGGTCCCTCCTGGGTGCCAGGACACTGCTGACACGTATCCATCTTGCCATCAGCCAGGATTCCCCAAGTGCTTTTCTGCAGCACCAGTCCCAGTACAAAAGAGAACGACTGACCGTGATAAACAGGTCAAGAATGATTTTCTAGAGGAACGTGTCCCTGCCCGTGGAAGGGGAGTGCAAATGGATGATCTTTAAAGTCCGTTCCAACCCAAGCAATTGTGTGATTCTGTGATTTCAATATATGTGCAGTCCTTGAAAATCTGTTGCTGCTGTTGTAAGCAAGCTATAAAGCTGCTCAGTCTATACCCAAAGATGTCCAAAATGTTTCCAAGTGAGCAAGAACTGAAGAAAGTGGATAGTTTTTATACAGAAGAGTTAAGCATGCCTGATCCTAGGATATTTTTTATTTATTTATCTGCAATCTTGTTGTTATTTTTCTCTAAAGATGTCCAGATCATTAACGTTTTTCTTCTGGATTTCACTTTTGACAATGAATTCAAAAGAAATTTGTGATAATTTCCTACCAGGTTATAAATAGTATCATTGTTTTCAAACCTAATCTACTAGTTCTGATCCTTTTCTTTCCTTAAAGAAGAGTCCAAAATTCAACATATCAGAATTAAATTTACAGCTGATTTTGAGAGATGTAAAAATATTTTAAGAAAATCAGTCAGGAATTGTAGAGTTTTCTTCTTTCAAGTAAAGATGGCTGTTGTTTTAAATTATATAAATACCTTCTTTGAAAAATGCTAATGCAATTAAATTTCCCTGGTATAATTACTGGAAGTCATGGATACATAAAATGCACTAACAATGATAAAGTAATTTTTAAAGAAGCACGAAGAAAAACAACTTCTTTGTATACACACATTTACTAGAAAATGTTACAAGATGAGATTCAGAGAATAAATAAATTTCAGACTAATCAGAGCTCTTCTGTTCACTTACCTTCTAAGGCACAAAGAAGGGAAGAATTTAATTAATATAGAAATAGATATAGAAAACCACAGAAGTTCAAAAAAATTTTAACTTCCTGGAAGGTACTATGCTCTTTCTTATATAAAACTATACCACTTATATAAAACTTACATAAAAACTCTACTGTACAGATAAGAAAATATAGGAACCTCCTAGGCAAAAGATTTATCCTGAAATAGAGGAAAGCTTATCTTTAAAAATAACTAAAAGCAGTCCCTGGAAGAAAATTCCTTTAAAAGTTTATAATAGGTGAGATGTCCGGTGATTTTCACACAGCTGATGTATTTTGGTCTGAAGTTATTGCATCAGCAAATTTTGCAAGACTATAAAGAGAAAAAAAAAGTAGCAGAGCTTCATATACCTCCCAGTTTTCCTATTAGGTATCCTTAACAATGTGAATTTTTTACAAAATCTGCTTTTATGATATTCATGATGATTGCATTGGGGACACATAGTATTTTTTGTCCCCCTTGTATTAACTGTTCCAAAATCTCACAATTAGGAGATTATTTCACACCACCTGGTCCTTGATGTCCTGTGCCCCCACTGTCTCTGTACAGTTCACTGCTCAGAAGAAAGAAAAGGAGAAGTCTTGTCTCCAAAACAATGTCATCCCATCAAGACAGAAATGAGAAGAAAACCCAGCAGGAAGGAGAGGAATGGAAACAAACATTCCCTGTTTTAATTTTGTTTGTTTATTTTCTTTCCATTTCTCTCCTGTATCTATTTGTACAATGGACTCTTGCTGTATTTTGGATCCCAGTGTCTGATTTCTGATTCCCTGATGTGCAACAGTCACAGATTTGCACCACCCTGGGCTGGGCAGGGACTTTTCACAAGGAGAAGGTAGGGTAAAGAGGAATGGCTTTAAATTGGAGAAGGATTTATATTGGATATTAGGAAGAAACTCTTTTTAAGGGTGGTGAGACACTGGTACAGGCTGTCCAGAGTGATTGTGGACTCCCCATCCCTGGAAGTGTCCAAGGCCAGGCTGGATGGGGCTTGGAGCAATTTGGGATAGTGGAAGGTGTCCCTGACCATGGCAGGGTCAGAACGAGATGATCTTTAGGGTCCCTTCCAACCCATTGTGATTCTATGATTCTGTAAATCTGGAGGTTGCTCAGTGGAAAAGAAGAAAATCCCTGCAGAACTTGGGTCTACAGAGGAGGGGGTGGAGGGCAAACACCTCAAGGCCCCAGAGGGGATGTGGTGACACTGATTAGTGCCGTGCTTCCTGCACCTGTAAACTGGAAATGGGAACTGGGTGTGAGAAGTTAAAAATATCTGTTTAATCAATCATGTTCATAAATGGCCAGTCAGAGAGTGTTATGTCTAATTAGCATCTTTCCTTTTTCCTTTGTATTTTTTTTTACTTTTCTTGTTTGTATGTGTTTACTGATTGTTGACAACATCCAACTCTCCTGATTTTAGGAACGCATCACTTCAAGTCAGCATCTGCTCAGTGTTTCATTTTTAGCTCAAGAACATATTGGCCTTCAGACACAAACAAGTGAAACCCCAACTTCTGAATCTGTTTCTGGGAAAGCGTACTGAAGGATGGATCTTCAAGAACATCTTTCACAGGGTTTATTAAAAATCAATATGGATATTTTTTTTACTCTTTCCCACACGAAATTAGAGGGTACTGTTTCTCCAGGCCAGCTGGATATTTGGCATCCGCATCCTGATCAAACTATACCCACTTACACACGCACACACATGTTAATATTCCTTCATGCCTTGCTGGCTTTATGTTAGATCTTTTTTAGATTTCTGAAGATTTGTTTTTCTGGATGTCAGAAATCATCCCTTGACCAACACCTAAGTGAATTACAACGTGGTGATCCGTGTCGAGTTCAGCTGAGCACGCTGTACATCAGCAGGAGAGAGTGAAGCTGCTTCTGATGGTCTCAGTAGAGTTCACCATGTCAGCTTTGAAAGGCTCCTCTGCTGACCTGAGCACTCACGCTGCTGCCACGTGTGGCTGCTTAAAATAGACTGAGCCAAAGTTCATGTGCAGCTTTTTAAAATAGAGGAAATGAAGACAGAATAATACGAGGCATCAGGATAAAGCCAATAAGATTGTTACTGCAATTCTAATTTCTCTTTTTCAGTCACTCTTTAGGGGTTTTTTGGCATAGCATTTTTAGATTAAGATCAGTGTTTTGACATAACAGGCTAAAAGGGGTTGAAGAGCTCCAGTTCCAACTATAAAGGTTGTGGTCCAGCTTCTTAAGAAATTTAATCAAGACATGTAATGCTGAGTCTAGGAAATTTCACATGCAAAATGAGGAAGAGGTTGCCTGGTGAAGTGGTGGAATCTCCATCCCTGATAAAAAAAAAAACCTTGTGGTTGTTGTGCTTCTGGACATGGTTTAGTGCTGGGCTAGGTAGTGCTGAGGTAATGGTTGGAATTTATGAGCTAAGAGGTCTTCTCAACCGAGAGATGTTCTTTCTGAATGGAAGAGAGAGATCATGCAAAATGCATCCACTGGCAGCACTATCAGCCACTGAGAAAGATGGGAAAGAAAATCCCTGCTCAAAATGCACAGCCCAGTAGAATCTGGAGAACAAAGCATGCTATTTTGCTATCCAGGGCTGATATTAATTAAGTGTTGACATAGACAAATGTTTTTTTTTCTTTCCTGGATATTTATCTTTATGCAGGTGGATAGAAAGATATTATAGTCAGATCCTTCAGGATACCTCATGGAAGCAATCAATCCAATTCTTGCACAAATTATCTATGATTTTCTCTACATCCTATTAAAACAAGTGAGAAAAAAAGGGTCTTCCTGGCTCTTAATTGTCTTGGGTCACTTCATGTATATGTAGATGTGTTTTAATCTCGGGTGAAGTTTGTGACTGCATGAATCCATCATAGACCTTAAAAAATTCTCTCAGATTTGCTAACCTTACTGTGCTGCTGATTAATTTCAATTAATGTGATCTAAAATGGTGAAATATTTAACAGATTCTGGTGGCACATCATTGTTATTAATGCTGTCAGGGCTAATTGGACTGTTGTTGCATTCTAATATTGCCTTGAGTTTGTCAGCTTCTTTTAAATCCAGATAAATAAGTACATGAATTAGGTAGTAAGTAGGCAGTGCAGGTAATGAAATAGCATTTCAAACCATGGCTCCAAGCACTTTTTTATCCTACTAACATTAATAATCTAAAAGGAGATCTTTATTTTCCTTTTTCTATTTCTTTCTGCTTCTGTTGTTTTCCAAGTAGGCTTTTTCTCTTTTAGATTCTTAGAAAACGAGAAGCTGGAGTCGCCTTAGAGGCAAATGTTTTAAAGAAATGTGTTATTTCTTCTATACTGGTAATTTATATCAGATCCCCTCTCCTACCCTTACCCTCTTCCCAACTGTTAATCATTTGTCACTGTAAAAAATGACATTTTTACTTTACACTTCTGTATGGATAGTCAAAGATCCAATTCAAGACAGCATGAACACCAGTTTATTTCACTTCCTTTGAGCACAATTCTGTTTAAGACACAATTAACTTCAAGAACATACTTAAGTCTCTCAAAGCACTTTGTTGCATGTGGGACACAGAACAAAAAAAACACCTTATAAAAGAGAATTAGCAAGAGAAATATTTTTGAAAATGTTTATCTGGGTGTATATGCACTTCAGTTTCCTTTTAATAAAAGAAAGTTGAAAGAGAAGGGCAGAATTTTTCTTGACAGAAATAATGCAGCTGAGGTCTGGGTTATTTGAAGGTTTTTTTTACTTTCAAAAGATATGGTGCACAGTTGTCAGATGTTTCATTTTCTTTGTTTACTTATTGTTATCATGACACTCATTTATTTTGCTTCTGCAAAGTTTTCTCAAAGAACACAAAAGCATGAGGGGTTTTATTAGTACATAGTCCATATTGGAAGGGGAGGACTGGAATAAAATTTCCATCCCCGAGCTGTAATAATCATACTCGTTCCAAACATCAAAGTCTGTCTTTAAATCACCTATTCTGTGGTTCATAATTTTTAAGCAGAATGCATCATTTACAATTTCAGTAAAGAGAGAGATAACAAAAAGATAAATCAAGGAATACTAGTTTTGCCAAAAAATAAATAAAATTTGAGATGTGGATCTCAGAAAAGACTCCAACTTTTCTGGACTCAAAAAAACCCTCAACTCAAAAACTCTTTTATTGAAACCCTTTGCATAATCATTTCCCATCCAGTTATCCACTTTGGTGGGATAAAAAAGTATACTGAGATCATATTCATTTATTTTTGAACCATAAGAATTAACCCCTTCTCCTTCAATGTGTATATTTTAGTTGAGGTAGAAAATGGAGAGTTCATGGGCTGCCAGGTCTTGAAGATTTTATAAAAATTGTTTCCAAATATATTCTGTCTGCCTCAATGACTGATAATTTACAGTATGTCACAGGAATTGAAAGAATTCTTCCTTTCCTTTCCTTTCCTTTCCTTTCCTTTCCTTTCCTTTCCTTTCCTTTCCTTTCCTTTTTTTAAGGAGCCTGAGAATTCAAGCCAGCCACTGGAATATCCTTTGTCACATGGATGCACTCTTTGCATCATCAGTTGCATTTTAGACTTTCAAAGAAATCATCCTGGTTCTGAGGGTGGCAGGAGAAACACATTACCAGGGAATACTTCACTAATATGGAGAAAGAGTTTAGTTTTTGTTGTTTACATCCATTACAGCAACACTTGGGACAGGAAAAAAATCCCCAGTACCACAGATTATTCCAAATAGCACTGCCCAGTTGGAAAGTTAATTACTATTTATTTTCATGCTGCTTTTTCCCATTAGATTGCACCCTGCAACCACTCCCTGATCCCAAGTTATGAAAGCCAGGGCCACTGTTCTGCTGTAAATGGGTAAATTTTAATTACATAAAATATCCCCTTAAGGCATCCAAGAAAGGCAGCATCTCTTAACGCCTGCCTTTCACTGAGTTTTTTATTCAAGAGAAGCTTTAGCCCACTTCTGGACAAGAAATCATCAATCTGCTACTTGGAAAAGTCCTGATTTTAGAGTCCCTGTCTTCTTTTTCCCACCAAGTGCCAAATAAGTATTTCTCTAAACACACTGTGATGAAGAAACCTTGAAAGTTTTCTGGGATGTGATTAAAAGGCCTACGTAAAGCTGGAGTGTAACAAAGCTGTAAATTCTTGATTGATAAAATTATGGGAGTTTACACTGTGACGGTTCATGTAACAAATTTTTCATGTGGTGCTTTTCATGTGGGAATCACAAACTTTAATTCAGCAGAGCCCACAAAGATGGATTGCTGCCTTGGACAGACGAGGGCACACGATGCAGAAGCTGGGCACAAGTTTGGTTTCAGCAACCAAGCACAAGGACATGCAGTGTTAGGACAAAGGGGAAGGGTTTTAAACTAAAAGAGGGTAGATTTGGATTGGGTGTTACAAAGAAATTCTTCGCTCTGAGGGTGGTGAGGCCCTGGCACAGGTTGCCCAGAGAAGCTGTGGCTGCCCCATCCCTGGAAGTGTCCAAGGCCAGGTTGGGATAGTGGGAGGTGTCCCTGCCCACAGCACAGGTTTGGAACGAGATGATCTTTAAAACCATTCCAACCCAACTAAATCTATAATTCTGTGACCATCCAAAGGTATCTTATTTGTCACACTAACAGAAATCAGAGATTAATCCATGAATCCATCCATCAATGATATTGCCACCAGCACCTCTGAAATCAATCTGCTTTCTTTCCATCTCAGTACTGTTCTATCTGCACATCTAAATCCTGCTAGGGAACTGTCATTTGTAGGTGATTACATTTGAACTTGTGTTACTCCCTCAATTTCCACATAACACTAATTTATTTAATTACCCCATTGCATTTGCAAGTGAGCATGTTATCTTCTTTGACCGGTTCCTCTAACAAAACTGATTTTCCCTTCTTCAGTTCCATGAATTTTGCCCACTTTTATTGGTAGTGGTCCTGAAAGGAAAACACTCATTACAGACATTAGTTGATCTCAAAATTCATTAAGTCCCGGAGGACTTTTCACCAAGTACATTTATTCTAAACACATAATGGAGAAAATGAGTCTAAGATAACTGAAATATAAAAGGAATTGATAATCACTTTGTACTTAAGATCATATCACAGACATTTTGCTTGTGCTTTCAGTAATATCAAGGAAACACTCATTCTACTGCATCTGCTCTAGTTCTTTGCAACATACTTGGAAAAAATATTTAGGAGGTTGGCTTTGTTCATTTTTTTGGGAATAAATCCTTCTCTTTAACTACCTTCCTTAACTTTATCCATTTAAAAAACATTCAGTATATCCAGAAAGAAACATTTATCCTTCTCTAACAACCATAAAAATAAAAAATGCTTAATAAATGCTGGCAATTCCTCTTTTTTGTTTATGGCAGAGTTAACACAGACAAAACTTCCTTCTTAGTTCTGAAATTGCTGAGATTTGTATTTGAGCACTAATTTGCCTTAAGGTCCCTTTATACCAGTTGTTCTTCAGCAAAATACACTGAATTATCAGGTTTCCTGGCAAGGAATTTTTGTAGCTGGACTAGTGACAGTTCAGCTTTGCTTGTAGGAGTCATAAGAATTTGAAGCAACCAGACACAATCTGCTCTGGAAGTCAAATTTCAGCTCCCATTCTTATTCTGTGTCATTCTGGCTCATCACAGACACTGTTACTCGCTGCTGAACTCAAAGAGTCAGAAATCTTCTTCAAATAGTTCTTGTGTTTCTTCAATTTTTCCTTCAGTAGTAGAGACAGCTTGAACACAGCTTTGTGTGATGTCAGAATATTGAGTAATTGTGGCTCTGGGAGGATATTTACCTATTCTGGATGCAATATGCCCCAGAAATAACTCACTACAAACCTAACTACTCTCAGTGACACAGTCAGCTGATGAAGCCCAGCCTTTCAAACCCAGGAATGCCCTCATAGGATGCTAGCCTGGCTAAATAAAACAGGGGGGTTTCTTTCTGCTTGGGACATCTCTGCTTCTTTTTAAATTTTCCAGCACTCATAACCCAGGAAACAGTGGGAAATCAGTGTCAGCTGGGGGAAACAAAAAGCAATGGTGATATGGTAGTGAAGCTGCCAGGTTTGCTCTCCTGGGGTAATGCTGCTGTGCAGCATCTTTTGTATGAGATAAGATGGAAGTACATAGGGCATTAATGGATTTGACAAAATAAAAAATGTAATTTTGCAGCTTTGTCTGAGTTCATTGACTTCTGCAGGCTGTCAGGCTGAATAATTCCTTGTCCCAGGCACTCTGCTCCTCCTGGGTGAGAGCTGCAATTCTGCAAACCTGGTCCTCCTCAGATGGAGAGCAGAATATCCCCAGCTGTGCTTGTCCTCAGAGCTGCAGCAATTCCTAAAGGAGCTCTGTCCTTCAGAACAATGATAGCAGAAGATTGGAGTCACTGGAAACTTGTCCATCATCTCTGTTTTATCAAATGGAAAGTTTCAGGAAGCATGTTTCTTGTAAAACATTCATGCTCAATAAAGCATTCATGTGTTTCCACTTTCTACAAGTGGGGATGAACAAGAGACAGCAGTGCTGAGGCTCCAAGGTGAGGACATCCACATCAGTCTGCACAGTCCTCTCAAGTATCCATGCTATGACACTGCCCAAAAGTGATATTTAACCCAAAATCTGAATCCATTGCTCCATCTTAATTTGTTTATCTGGTACTTCAGTGGTTCCCTTGGAAAACTGCACATTTAACATCCCCTGCTTGATTCTACCTATGTAGCAGAGAAAAATCTCTCACAGACACCAGCTTCAGCTCATCAGCTCTCACTAAGAAGACATGAGTTTTCCACCCTGGAGATTGTTTCTGCCACGGCTGCTCCATCTGTTCTCATTTCTCACCCTAAAAACAGCTGTGGAGCAATTGCCATGCACAGCACCTCACTGACACTGCCTTCCAGCACCTAAAATGTTTTGGGGACAGAGGCAGATTCTGCTGGGACCCTTTCTAAACTAAAAATCTTTGTAAAGTCAGAGAGCCACTGCCCTGGAGTAAATTTGCTGACAGTGTCTTGATTTATGGAAAAAATATCATCAGATTTTATATTTAGGAGAGAATTAATTTGCTGCCTGGGATAAGTGATAAAAGGAGACACAAAGGGGAAGTTACAGTAGGCAATGATGACCATAAACCTTTTATAAAGAATCTTGGCCTCCTCTGGGTTCTCTTTTGAGATACAGATGCACAAAAAATGTCATTTTGGAGGTGGATACTGCAGCCTGCCATAGTGAGGCAAAGTAAGGAGCTCCCATCACTATAAAGTGCCTTTTCTGCTACAAAACACCAGTGAGATGCCTGATGGCCTCATCTACTCATCCCATTAACCAAACAGTAAAGTTTTTTCACTTGATAGTTGAAGAAAATTGTTTAGGCAAATAAATGCAACAAGAAACTCCCCTTGAGCTGTACTTGTGTGGATAAATAGTTGTCTCTGTAGAGGAAGAAAGTATTTAAATAAAAGAAAAACAGTTATGAGATCACAGGCAATTACAATTACTGAGGTGATTAGAAAAAAAACAAACCAAACTCATGTATTCATAACTAGATAAATAAGATTATAAAAGAGTGGAGATAGCAGAAGCAGAGAGCTACTACTTGAGCACACTGCACAGGTCATGTTTTTGATTATTAAAGCAAAGCTTCTTTGTAGATTTCCAGTTCCCCAAATCCCAGTTTTCTGCTGGTGCTTGCTCAGTTTTGGAGATGTTTGTGTGCTGTGTTTGCCGCAGAAAGGACTGAACGTGGTGATCCAAGGATCACACCTTCCTTTAATCCTTTGGATCCTAAGCTTAAAACACCCTCAGAACTCCCTCAAGGTTCATCTCCACTGGTGCCACGGAGCTTTACCTTCCAACCATCACTTCCAGAGCCTCTGTGTCCCTTTTGCACAGGATGAGCAAAAAACCAGAAGCTGAGCAATCAGACCACAGGGTGCCAAGTGCTCTGGAAACATGAGAGAGAGATCTATGTATCAATAAGAAGGCAAATGAGAAGATAAATTTGAGCAGGTAAATAGTGACAGGGATATGGCTCTGCCTAAGTGCACAGATTGAGATGTATTGAATTGCTGATCCTGTTAACTCTTGCCTCCACAGTAATGGATATTCAGGTCTCTGAAAAGGCTCTTTTATTAAATATCATCCAGCCATATTTTCTATATCTTTTCCTGTATTTATCTTTCAACAACAGTGAAGGAGTAATTCATAAATACAGCACAAATTGTGCCTTCTGTTTCCATCATGCATCTGCAGCAATAACCCCAGTGATTAACCAGCTCCACTACTGGGACTGTGCTAAATAAAAGTGCTACCCAAAGTCATAGAACAAACTAAAAACCTTTCATCAGTATTACTTTGATTAGCCTTTAATTAGATGGCCCTTGTGACTGGTCAGAACTCAGCCTTTCTCAATATTATGCAATGTCAGAGACTGGATCTTGGCCTAGTTTCAATTAGAAAAATGACCTAATTGCTTAATGGATTAAAATTCTCCCAGACTGTCAGGGTTTGGATATTGGCATCTGACTTGAAGATTATTTGTGGTTATAACTGGCTCTAGGTGACCTCATGGCTGGGTTTTATTTGAATTCTTCCTCAGAAAAAAACTATAAAAAAGACTGATGAAGATTTCTGTCACGCCATCTGATTTCACGTTCAGAATACGGGAATTCCCATTTTCACAGGATTTTTTTTCTTTACATTTCCTGTTCTAGATGAAAGCTGAAGACTGAATTCAGTGACCCAGTTTCATGTCCTTGAAGCAACCCCACAAAATATGTACTCTCAGACCCCTGGTTTCTCTAGTACCCAGGTTTCTTTAGACTCTGAGACTTGTCTCCATTGCCTGCTTCCCACAAATGCATCTTCAGAGAGGAAAATAACCAGGAACAGATTGTGATGGACAAGAGGGGAGATGACAGCCTTTCCCCTTCATCTCTTCTCCATCCTCCAATATTTTTTCTTCCCAATCCATCCTGACCCCTTCTCTCTGCCCTTGTGCCCTCACAGATAAACAACTGACCCTTAAGGAGTCTTTTCTCCATTTCTCCCAGTTTGACCACTGCCACACGAAATTTGATATTTCTGTTACCATCACCTGTATAATCCCAGACTTCTTTAATATTACTGATATGGACCTTGTAAGGTCTTGGCCTTGTAAGGTCCCAAAGGTCTTAAGAATTCTCCTCCATTTAGTACAGAAGTTTGGTTTTCCTTTACTTAACTGCACTTCTGAAACCTGGCCTTTCATCATGATACTGCCTGTAACTTTTATAAGTTTCTTACTCTATTTTGCAATCTCTCATGTCATGTCCAAATTTTCTAGTCTGCTCACCTAATGCCAGACTAGAGCTTAGTCATCTGCTTAAATACCTTAATACCTACCATCCTTATGGCTGTATCCAACAGAGAAATAAATTTTTAAATAATTTTAAAAACTAGGAAGAAATAAAGAAAAATGTGAAAATCAAGGAAAATATGAGTAAACCCTGGATAATAGAACTGTATGATGTCCTGCCAAGGTGATAACATGGGGAAGAACAGGAATTCTTTCACATAAGATGAATTTCTGGGGATGTTTTCTGCTGCACCAGGCTCTGTGGGATGTAGAGTTGGTAGTCCTGGATCAGACAATGATTTTTAGAAGCAGAGATTTTAATGCCAGAAGGAGCACACACTGACAACATAATCTAACCTCACATATCACACCATGCTCAGCTGTTTGCCGAGTTTCTCCTGCAGGACTGCAAGTGGGTGTTTAGCTACAGCACAGCCTCGTAGGAAAGCTGCACTCTTTTTGAAAAGATATCAAGAAATGGAAATTTTTTTGCTTTCTGTATTGGTTTAACCACTGGAACAAATCCTCCTCTTTTAATAAAAAAGAAGTGTATGCCTCTGTTGAGCCCATCTGATATGAAAATTGTGGATTTTTCCATGGCTTAAGCATCCCTATTAAGCCTGCTGTTTTCTGCCCAGTACCATCAAGTCAGTTCTCGCCAGCTTTGCAATCAGCCAACTGGCATTTACAGGTATCAACTGGTATTCACTTGGAGAGGAGCACCTTGTGACTCCTCCATGCACTTTGCCCATGACACTTTATGAGTGCCTGGAAACCCAGAAGTGTTGTGACATCCCAGCATCTGTATTTTCATAGAACACAGGTAAAGTCCCCTCTCTACCTCAGCTAAGCAAACTTTTTTGAATAAACCCATGGGTGATGTTATCTTTTGACCACCATCTGATTGGGAACATATTTTGTTCCAGATTTTTATTTATAGCAGCTGATATTTTTATAGGGTTTTTTTTCAGTGTTTTGTTGTTGTTACTTGAGTTGGGTTTTTTTTTTTTTTTTAAGAAATAGCATGTCCTGGTTTCAGCTGGGATAGAGTTAATTTTCTTCCTAGTGATTGGTACAGTGCTGTGGTTTGGGTTTGGGATGAGAATGATGTTCAAGACACGCTGCTGGTTGTTGCTGAGCAGTGTTTACACTGTCAAGGACTTCTCACACTCCTCTGCCAGAGGAAATCTGGGGGTGCACAAGAAACTGGGAGGGGACAGAGCTGGTTCATGTGACCCCATCTGAGCCAAGGGATATTCCAGACCATGTGGTGTCATGCTAATCAATAAAACTGGCAGGACTTAGGTGGCAGACACTGCTCAGGGACTGGCTGGGCATCAGTCAGCAGGTGATGAGCAATTGCATTATACATCACTTATTTTATATATTCTTTCAGCATTATTATCACTTCCCTGTCCTTCCCTGTCCTACTAAACTGTCTTTTTCTCAACCCACAAGTTTCACCTTTTTTTTTTTTCCCACTTCTCTCCCTTCTCTCCCTCTAGGGGAGGGTGAATGAACAGCTCTGTGGTGTTTAGCTGTGTTCCAGGTTAAACCACAGCAAACTGCCTCAGTCTCTCCTGGGAAACTGTGCTGACCTCTGTCTATCCAGCAAGGTTGTATTTGTGCTGCCAACGTGTAGGATTCAGCATTTGGAGGTTTTAAATCACTTTTATATGAACTCTACCTACAAAAGTATCTCATCCTAATTTTAACTTTCTTCTTAGAAGTCCTTTTTTAAACCACTCACAGCAATAGGTTTATAAAGTCTTGTGGAAGTCTACAGCCTTGCTGACACCAGTGTTAAAATAATCTATACAAAGACAGTAAATAAATCCAAACACTGGATTAGATGTTCAGCTGTAAAACCATGCTGTGTGATCTTCTTGGTTTTAACCTTGAATGGTCCATAAATCTCTCTCGTGACATGGCTTTCCTTTCATTTTAAGATGGCAAACCATTCCATGTCCTGGAAATGCACATCCCTTTTCATAAGGCAATAAAAATCCTGTCCTTGACTAATGGTACCCATGTTAAAAGATTCCGTATTCTGTGAATAAATAATCTGGTATTCTGCACCCCATCAATCCATACATCATGTCCAAACGATTATGAGCAGCAAGGTTGTAGTTTACTAACAGCACAAAATTAGGATGACATTGGGTCAATAGCATTAGAAAGCCAGTGGTAGTTGTAGGTCCAGCTCCTGTTTTCTCAGCCAGGAGACAAACTGGAAATCCACTACCTAAAGAAGAAGGTGTGAGTTAAGCACTCCAATTTATTCACCAAGTAGTCTGTATGCCCTTATCATATCAGAATTAACAACACTCCTACTTCCTCTCTAAAAAAAAAAAAAATTTTTTTTCTACTTTATTTCTCAAAACCAGAAAGTCAAAGCAACAAGTTAATCTCTCACCATTGTCTATGGCAGGAGTATTGATATAAGATGATTTTAAGCTCCCTTCCAACCCAAACCATTCTGTGATTTTCTGATTCTACGAATGCATTTATGCCTCACATTTGTCTGCACAGGCAAAGAGTCAGAGTGTTTGGAACACCTTGGTTTCACACTGATGCACTGAAAAGGCTTCTCCATCTTTTTTTTTTTATTTAAACATTTCTCTGACTGTGTGTGCCTCTTAAAACTGTTTTAAGTGTTATTAGGCCGGGCTGACCAGGAATACACTGCAAAATTAAAAAGAGGAATAGAGGCAGTTCATTAACAGAGGAATGGCAAGTGAAGCTGAACCACTTTATTGCATGAGGCTAGACTCCCAGGCATGGTCAGAGCTTTAGTTTAGGCAGATAAAATCACAGCAGAGTAGGTATTAATCAGAATAGTTTTGTATGAGGCAGAGTAACGAGAAGGATGGGCTGTTCTACTGGCATTATCAAGGGAGCTGTGAGTTTGGCACACACAGAACAATTTAGGTTGGAAAAGACCTTAAAGACCATCAAGTTCAATGTTTAACCAAATACCATAATGCCAGGAAGTGTCATGTCTACTCATTTCTTTGAACACTTCCAGGGATGGTGATTCCACCACTTCCTTGGACAGCCTCTTCCAATGCTTAACCACTCTTTCAATAAAGAATTTTTTTTTTAATATCCAACCTGAACCTCTCGTGGAACAACTTGAGGCCTTTTCCTTTTGTTTTGCTGCTTGTTACCTGAGAGGAGAGGCTGATCCCCACCTGGCTACAACTCCTGTCAGAGAGTTTTAGAGAACATGAGCAAGAACCAGATCTGGTTGGTGTAGACATAAACCAAACCTGGCTCTTAGTGAGTCACCATGAGCCTTCCAGGACAAACACTGGTTTGCTGAAATGCTGCCACTCACTCACTGGAGTGACAAAATTCTTAAAAACTCATTCTTCTGCAGAACTTTGCTCTAATTCTTCATTTTTTTGAAGGCTGGTGCCTCACGGCATCCCCAGGCCCACATGGCAAAGGGATAGAAGATTTGTATGGTTCCATTTTGAGGAGAAATTTTGGTTACATTGTGCAGAGAAAAGGATAAATGAGATGCAAGTCAGCTCCTCTCACACAAGGGAAAGGCTCAATTTAACTCTCACTATGGTGACCTCTCCAGCTGGATGGTGGCAGCAGATTTTAAGTAGGAAGTTGATGGGTGTCAGTCTCTTGTCCTAGGTAACAAGTGACAGAACAAGAGGACAAGGCCTCATGTTGAGCCACAGGAGGTTGAGATTGGATATTAGAAAGAATTTCTCCATGGAAATTGTTGTCAAGAACTGGAAGAGGCTGCCCAAGGAATTGGTGGAGCCATCATCCCTGAAAGTATTAAAAAAACATGTGGCACTTGGGGACATGGTTTAGTGGTGAATGTGGTGGTGGGGCTGTGTTGATGGTTGGACTTGATGATCTTAAATGTCTTGTCCAACTTTAATGATTCTATGAACGTTTTTATGAAGCTTCTGCTGCTGCCACTACACGTTCGTCTCAGGAGTCAGCATCTCTCAGGACATAAAGCACCACAAATTGCCCTCACTGAAGTGGGACACTTAATGCTCAAGTCTAATTTCACTCTAATGAGGGCTAAATAACAAAACACAGCCGGAGACAGGCAGGGGTGTAGAAATCGCTGTGCCTCAGAGAGCTGCAGGGAGACAAATCTGAGCAAGGCCAGACATTCATAATATTCTCAGAAATAAATTTTGCTCCAACCAAACCATTTCCTTGTCACTCCTTTCTCTCATCCCAGAGAGAGATTTGTGGTGTGATATGTTGGAATCGATGCCATGTTGCTTTGCATCACTCATTGCCCTGCTCCTGCTCAGAAAAGTGTAATTTCTAGGCTATAAATATTTCTAGTGAAGAGATAATGTTCTGGGTTTCTTCCCTTTTCAGCTGCTGAGGTCACTAAGAGCTACCCTCTTTATCATCCATATTTCATCTGCCAACCCTTTTGTTTACTGACCTTGAAAGAATTTCACATGGATTCATCAGGAAGGCGTGTCCTTTGATACTTTGGCATTTACTCGCCATTAAAAGGGCAAATGTGTGAAAAGTATTTTTGAGGAACCCATCCCCTTTCATATATTTCTGGATCATATTTTTTTTGCAGGGCTCTCTCTTTAATCTCTGTTATGTGTTTTCCATGGATAGAGGTTCTTCATCAAACCAGATAATTTTATTTGCTGAGAGATGCTTTTGTGCAAAACCTGATGCCTAATTTATGAGATAAGCTGGACTGACAACAAAATGACCTTCTCCCTCTATCTGGTTATTAAATTGTTTGTGATCTAATAAAATGCTGGTAACACACTCCATTTCAGCAGGGCTTTAATTTCCTACCTGACATTTAGATTAAAAAGCGTGTGGATTCAGGGAACAAATTTGTCACAGTCTGAAACAGCCTTGACAACAGCTGAGCTCCCCTACCCACCAAGCACCTCAGAGGGAAGAGTGGTGTGCAGCCCATGCTCTGAGAAGGTAAAAGACTCATCAAGGCAGGATTTCCCTCCTCCTCCACACTAATTTAGCTGCTGGAGGACTGAGCACAGAAGGGAGGCAGGGGGACACGTCACACAGGGAGCTGCCCTGGTCCTGGCTGTCATCCTCACCACTGCTATTCATGAGGCTGAATAAAAGCAAATCATATTTCTTTCTGTCACCCACACTAAAAACAAGTATTCCTGACTAATTCTGGAGCAGGGCTTTGTTTGCCAGTCAGGGGACAGTGATGCATGAGCTCTCTCACCCTTCTGTCACTCTCTGGGTATCCTCAGAGACAGCACCATCCCATTATCCAGCCTCTCTGGCTCTGTCAATACAGCCACACAGGGAAATGCTTGAGCCTGTTCTCCCAGCCAGACTGCACTGCCTTCCTCACTCACTGCTCTCCAGATAAACATGGGCTCAGAAATGGAATTAACCTGTTGTTTCAGAGCAAGACACATTTTCTTGCAGGAGGAAAATAGGATGTGTCTTCATACCACAATGATTTTCTGTATAACACCAAGTCTTGCAATACTTCAGCAAGTGTAAAAGTATCAGTTCATTCCTCTTCCCAATACACTGAACGAGCATTCTGTCTCTGAAAAATCCAGATTTTCTTACAGAAGTAAAGTTACAGAATGAACATAACTGTTTTTTGAGGACTGTATTGTCATGAAATACAATTTGCAGCAGGCAGAGCTCTCCACCAGGAAACTGTTCCATGGATCTCTAGCTTACACTGAATCAAGAGATGTTGACATTCTAACAGTCTTAGCTTCTTAAGGGAGTCTGAAAATACAGCCTTTTAGTAAATGGAGAGGAAAATCGAGTGGGAAAAACTGAGAGGGAAGAAGCCTCACTAACACAAAAAATACCATAATGTATCTCAATAACTGTGGAAACTTGCCTCAATGAAACCTTAAATTTCTCTGATTCCTTCAGTCTTCACTCAGACACCTATTTTATGTCACTGAATTCAGCAGTGCTTTCTGACAAGAAAAAAAAAAAACCAGGAAAAAGTTTAGGAGCATGGGCAGCAAAGGTACAGTGTAGGAGAAAAGGAAAATTAAAGCTGGGTCTTGCTTCAGAAAGTTTATAAAAGCCCTAATTACTGTGCGAACCCACAGTACCATAACTCAGCCAAGATTTCTTTGAGATTCGCTTTTCATTACAAGATTCTTCTTGTGAAAGATCAGGAAAGAAGGAAAAACCTTTCTAAGGTTTCAGTGCTGGCTTTTATAAAGAGATCTTCTCCCTTAAAGTACTCTGATTCCATTTCTCAGGTCTGTTTTGAGTGATTACTGTAACTGCATATTCTGGTTTTTATTTTACATCAAACCTGCTTTCGAGCTTGATTGCTTCAAGAATATCTCATTTGTTAAATCTTTTTTATCTTCCAGATCCCCCTACAACATTTTATTTCCCTGCCCTGCTTTTTGTATGTGAGTTTAGTTGATTCAAAACAAAATAAAAAATATTTTTTAAAGGCCAGTATGTAGCTGTGGTGGTGCATCCCACCCTCCTCAGACCAAAGTGATCTGAATCCTCATTAGGCTCTAGCACTGAAAAGCAGCACCTAGGCTGAGCTTCTCTTGAGCTTATCAGAAACACAGACTGCTCCTAGGAACTTGTGCTGTCTAACGAGCTCTGCTTTTTAATGAACAGCCTTGGAAACTTATTTTTCTTGCCTGAATAACAACCTGAGTGGAACAACATTTTTCTTATGGAACTTTGAAAAGTTGCCGACGTGAATTATGGCCCAGATGGAAAATTGCTGTGGCTAAATCCCACTTTGTTGCAGCCCTAAAAACAGAGGTTCAGAGTGAGAACTTCTGAGCTCTCCTGGACCACAGAGGGCTGTCACCAGCATCTCCATCTGAGTGGACACCTCTCAAAGCCAGTGAATTCTCAAGTTTGCTGCGTGTAGAGGACCAGTGAACAATGACAGATCCTGGGCTGATCCCTCTCACTCTCCAAGGCTCAACTCTTCACCTGTTGAGAAGATGTAAAAGCATCAAATGTGAGTCCTTCCCTGACTTTGAGAGGTATTATCCACAGGTTTATATTTTGCACATACTCCTTTAGGTCTGTGTGCATGCAGTGTGAATATGCTTTAGCAAATGTACAATGAATGTTGTTCTCATAGACTCTTGAGCACGCTAGATTTGTAGGTCAGGCCTGTGAGTTACTGTTGGGCTTATAGTAAAATCTATGGAATGTTGGGCTAAGTTGTTTGATTTAAGCTATCAATTGAGTGTTGTTGAGTTTAAGTGCTGTTAAAACCTTTAGGACAAAACCTTTAGTCTAAACGCAAATCTGGGGCTAAGTCTGGCAAGAGGGTTCACTCTGAACCTTGTGACTGAATGGGAAAGTTTTCCTTATTCCTTTCCCTCATTCCTTTTTGCCTTTAACCTACCTCAAGTGTCCATATCCCAAAAAAGTAAAAACATTTGCTTTGTAGAAAACTCAGATTTCCATTTTTGTTAGGTCCTGGGTCCCTTGCAATTTTCAAGCTGTCTTTACCAGCTCTCCCTCACACTGATAAGGTGATCAGGGTTATAATGCAGGCATGTTCAGGTAGAAATGTACAGGTTTGCAGTTTTTGGACTAGCAGAATTCACACTTACAAAGCTACACAGCACCTGTAGTGATACTTTAGGATTTTACCTCCATATTGGACTGGATTTTAGTGATTTTTGATTGCTTATCCAAAAATATTGCCCCATTTTCAGCACAGATCTATCCTGGGCATCTCTGCCAGGAGAAGGATCCACCCAGAATCTGCCTGCAGCCCTAAGAGACCAGTTTGCCCATCTGGCCCAGCCTCCAGCAGAATCTTATCCCCTTCTCAGGCTGATGTGCACCAACAGCTCAGCTTCCTCATCTCTGTAATTCAGTAAGGATGCATCCAGACAGTTCCTCCTGCAATTTCCACCTGGTTGTCTTAGGACAAACCACATTTCCCATCAGAGACTGAAAAGGAAGGGGTGGTGTGTGTTTGAGGTCTCCTGTCTTGTGCTTAAAATCAAACTTTATTCCACCCACCATGGTATCCATGCAGCCATTCCACAGAAGTACATCAGTTTGGGATGTGAGCATCCTAAATCTGGCAGGAGCCAACAGATGAATACCTGCAGCTAGAAAGACAAAGGAAAAGAGGGCTGATTAAAGAAGTGTGCTCAATCCCTGAAAGGCTGTTTTAAGCCTTTAGTCTGGGTTTTTTTTGGCAGTGTTCTTAATCTCAATGAGTCTGGAGGATGAATGGCACTGCAGGAGGAGAGCCCGGGAGCCATGCAGGTGCTGATGTGCTGGCTCTGCATCTTTTATCAGAAGAGGGACTGAGATGTGCATTTCTGGAGAAGAAAACACACCTCCTGATTTGTTGCTGCTCCTCTCTCTCTGCAGCACTGATACCTCTGCCAGGGAATGCCTGAAGCCAAGATTTCAAACACACTTCATGTAGGATTACTTAGGAAATCTGCCCTTACATAGAAAGGTATCAAAATAATCCCAAATAAGATCTTCCCAGTGACAGAAATGTTCAAATGATGATGAAAGAAGCATTGCAAGTATAAACATATATAAACATTTTACAGCTGGTTTACCTGAGTGTGAATTGACACTGTATTATGCCTTTTATTCATGTGCTGTCAGCATTTGTTCAGCTGACACAAGAACGATGGAAATATGAAGAATATGTGCAGGGCTCATATAATGCCAACACAGTGTCTCACCTGCTTTGATAATGCAATAAAAACGAGGGATCAAGGAAACCTTGATAGTACAGTAGATGTCTGCAGCTTTATTACCAGGAAGGGTGAGAAGCAATGGGGATGTTTCTCCCCATTTCCATGGCCAATTATTCCATGTAAGAATAATGAGTGTCCTCATTGTTAGGGCACTTACTGTATGATTCATCTCACCTAAGTTTAGACGTCTGGATTATCAAATCTATTGCTGAGCTTGTCACCCTCGACTTCTTCTGCAGTAAATGGGCAGAAATAGGGGCTTTAAGGGTTCCATTCATCTGTCTTGTGACCTGTGTTAGACCTTAGGAAGACAGGACTCTCATCTTTAGCTCAAGGGATTATATTCATTATCACTCCCCTATATGTCAGGAGAACTTAGGTTAATGGGGATGTCAATGTTTAATGATTTGAAGAATATTATTTTCTAAGCAGAGATGTCCTTTGTTCCTGTGCTCATATTGTTATTACCTCAAGTCTATATCATACACCAAAGAACACTGAATTTTGAGGAACAGATGGAAAGAAGAGGTGACCTTCTTCCCTAGAGCAAAAGCCACATCCTGGGACCACCTGGCCATTTTCTACCTTACAAATCTCCAGTTATTGAAAATGAAGTTACAAAAGCAACATGCCCAGTCTCTCTTTCTTGCTTCCTTGGACATCTTGTTTTATGCTGGGTTTTGTCTTTTAAAATATTTAAATATATAATTTTTAGCTTTTTTTATGAGCACTGGAAATTCTACTTCATGTCTTGTGGCATTAGAGGGTTCACACAGTGAATTTTCTAGGACCCAACATCTATGGCAGAATTTCAATTGAGCAGAGGAGGTTGGACACAGTAAGCAGCACAGTCGTCTCTGATATTTTAGTATGGATAAATTCAGATTTCAGCTCCTACATTTTCAGATTTTATCCCAGGAACCTTACAACCAAACTTTTCCACACCAGGTATCCCACCAGTGGTGCCAGGATTTTCTTGCTCACTTCTCATCCTCAGTTCCTAAACTCTCACTGGAAAGCACCTCCCCAGCCTTCTTCAAGCCAAAATATGCAGCCCTACCAAACCAAGTGTGGCTGCCTTTAAAGTCACTCTGTTCTGTGGCCTTTTTGAAGTCAATGAGGAAAACAGCACCATTTCCATAGGAGATGCATTTGGGTGTCAGAGTGCACCAGGAATTTATTCTTCTGTCAGTTTTATGCCTTTCAGCCATTAACGCATAAGTGGTTTTCATGGGGTTATGGCATGTCTGACAGTTTGGTGTACTATAAAATATCATTTATTTACACTCATATTCCTTAAGCAATTCAGATTTATTTGTGTGTTTGTGCATGCATTTTTCCCAGTGGTGGCTACACATTCACAAAGCTTCTTCTTTGCTGACTTAATCATCTCATCTCCAAACACTGATTTCCTGTATGCTATCTTTCATTATTTAGTTTCTAGGCTTTTTGACTTTTTTTTTTTTAATTTAAATTAATGCAATGCTGCTTAAAAGACCTGGGACTGACAGCCCTGAAGAGAGAATGCTGCTGCTTATCAGCAGCAAAGGTGCACTGCCAGGAGCTGCAGCCCAACCTGATCTGGAAGGAACAACTGCAGGACAGGTGGAGATGCTCAGATTTAAGATCTGTTACCCTTCAGCCATTCATCCCACTAACACTCCTGACAAGATGATTCATTAATAAGACTCTTAAGTGCTGATAATTAATGGTAATTATTATGATTTAGCTCCCAGTGATGAAGAACTCGAGTTTTGTTTTCCTCAGCCTCGTTTCTTTCTCCTCTTTGACATGCCAGAATATTTTTCAAGAATTTTGTGGTCATAGAAATGAAAGTTTGGCCTCCTCACCCCCAGAGAGCAGAACAATTAAATGGCTCAGTAGTTGTGGATGTCCAACACTTCCCATCAGTGGCTGCTGAAGATCTCTGTCTGTATGAGACCTTGACATTGGGCGAAATGAATCTCATCAAAAAATATAATTATTTCACAGGCCAGTGGTCCAGCTAGTCAGAATACTTTATACAAAAGGCAGGAAATGGCTGTTTTGGTAAAACACGCAGTAAACAGGCAAATAACAGGATAATTCTTACCTTCCAGCAGGTCATTCCTGCATGAACAAATCACATGGAGATTTCGGTGTTTAGCAGCCAGTCAGAGATTTATCCATTATGAGTCTGTTCATGTCCCTTCAAAATGGTTTGAGGTTTTTTTTTTTTTTTTGTATTTCTCTGTATTTTGAGGAGTAAAGGTGCATAAAGTCACTGTCTGAGAAATTGTTTGGTCTGATTACTGCACTGCCCAGCCCTAAATTAGAATCACTGAATCATTAAGGGTGGAAAAGACCTTAAAGGTCATCAGGTCCAACCTTTAACCAAAAACCACCATTCTCACTAAATCATACCACAAAGTGCCCCATCTGCTCAGCATTTTGAACACTCCCAGGGATGGTGACTCCACTACTTGCAATGAGCAAGACAGTAAATAATTATTTCCTGATCATAACTCTTTACATCATTCCTAAGTTTATAAAACTCTGTCAAATCATTCATTAATCATGCACTTTCCATTTGTCTCTTATCAAATGAGAGAAAAACCAAAATTCTAAACTTTTTCATAATTTTCCATAGAAAAAAATGTCATGTATGGATCTCCCTTTGGGACAGATTTTCAGGGACAGAACCATTCCCAGACATCCTGAGCAGTTCTGATGCCATTTGGCAGTGTTCACACTCTGTATAATGCCAGTTGTTATGGTACTACCAGGTGTCCTGAGAAGAGGAATAAAAATTCTGTATACCTGAAGTGTCCCTGTTACTACTTGAATGCTTTATAGTGAAATATAATTTCCTATTGGATGTTGAACCGAACCTTGAATTCTACCTCTTTTTCTCTTATAAACCTTGCTAACCAGGATTTTAATATTGCCATTTCTAAATTTAAGGATAAAGGCTAAGAGATTTATCAGGATGGATGTATTTAAGAGGGCAGATGATCAGAGTGAGTGGCATATTTAGTTCTGGTGATCAATCTGCTAGAGGACAACAGCCTGTGAGCCACACGAGCAGAGCAGCCCTCTCAATTTTATGGCAGTGATGCAGTAAAGGCATCCAGGTTCAAATCCTGATCAAGATGCAAATCTGAGACCAGACATGCCTGAAAGGAATTGTTCCTGCCTGAAAAATGGCACAGAGCTGGGAGGCTTCTCGGAAAGTGTCTCACAAATTTAAAACAGCAAGGAAATTAGTTTTCTCCCTCGTGCAATGAATGACTTCCCATGACTTTTCCCTCCTGGTTGGAATGTCAATCCAAGTCTTTGAGATGAGAGAACACATACCCATGGTATGTAAAGAGGAGGGGGAAATCATTGCAAAATATCCTAGTATATTAAAAACCTAGCAGGAAACATTTGCAATATCCTGTAGAGAATATCAGAATATAACATCAGTGTGTGTAACCCAAGCTGCAAAGCCATGTGCAGGGGGCTGGCATAGTATCTTCTTGCAGAAAATATTCCCTTTTATCCCAGGCCTAGAACACAAATGCAGGCATATGGAGATGGAGACAGTGCTTTTGAATATTTGCCATTTCAACTCTTAATTCCTGTTATTATGACTTCAAAGCCACCTGCCACCCTAAAGAGAACATAAAACAATGCAATGCACACAGAGTTTGTTTATTCCCTTGGTTTATAACCATGATGGGTTTTGGTTCAGGTTTGGAAACAACTTAAAAGAGTGACCAAATTCTGTCTGCTTTAAGCAATCCCAGAGAAGACCTCGGTTTCCTCTATCCCTGTATCTCTCTGCTCCAGAGGCTGACCTGATCCCTCAATTTTAGCACACTAATGCACATCCTGGTTATTTATTTGCAACTCACACCATGGATTGCAACATGGAAGTTCTTATGGGCAGAGAATAAGGCTGAAAGGGACCTTTTCAGTGAAGCTTTAATTTGGCCAGTAATCGAACATATCAGGAGTTGTTTTATTCCTGAATTGTAAAAGAGGCTGTGGTTGAGTGTGTAATCCCTGTGTTGGCCAGGGAAGGATCACAGAGCTGCCAGGGCTGTGCTTTCCTGTGTGAGCTGTGCCTCCATCAGCACATCTCCTCCCCACAGGGACCCATTTCACCCATCGCCAGGCTGAAACCCCTCACACTGTCCTCTGCCTGGCCAGTGTCCCAGTTCCATCCCACACTCCCTCTCCTGAAGTCTGGGATGTGAACAGCTTCAACTGCTTAAAGACCAGTTTAACAGCAAATTTCCTGAGTCTATTTGGTTTTGGAATTTTTTTTTCCACATACTGTGTTCCCCTACGTCTCTCCAGCAGCTCTGAGAATAAAAATCAAAGGGCTGCATGGTTCAGCTTCCCAAAATTTCACCTTGAGGCAGCTTTTTGTCACAGAGCAGAGCAATGAGAGGTTATTGTGTGCACAAATCTTAGTGAACAAAATGAAACCTGGAGAGCTTTTGGATACCACCAGTGCAGATGATGTTGTGGAAATACTTTATAGTGCTGGCTCTTAAAAGATTTTCTGAGTGGGGCCTCTCAGCCTTAAGAAAGCGACAGCCAAGTGAAATCCTCAGGGCCTTTATTCCAACAGGGAATAGTGCCATGACCTGTTGTGAGAAGTGGAAGAAAAAGGTCTCATGGTCCTGAAAACACTTGATTTTTTTCACCCCACAATTCACAAAGGAAGACTGAATCCTTCATCATTTGCCCATATTTTGTCAGAATCTGTAAAATCTTCCTCCTAGCCCAGCCCAAGCTGTTTTCTGAAATATGATATTTCCCAACCTCCCAGTGTAGACTCCATCTCAAGAATCTGAAATTCCTCTTGTTCATTAGCCTGCAAATGGACAAATGGCTCATTTGGTGAAAAAACTCCACAGATGCAGGAAAAATTTGGCCAACAGATTTTCACAGTAATGATTTCCCCTCATCACAGAAACAAAGGCACAATTAAGGGACGGGAAACATCCAAATTATTTGCTGATGATGAAAAGAAGAAAATTGGATTCATGTTTTCCAACTTTGAATATGGGAAAATGATGTCACCCTCCTTTCCCTGGGCCACAAATCTTGGCTGTTGTCATTAGTCTTTTCATTCCTCCTATTGTTCTCTCAAGAAGCTGCAAATTGTCGATTTCCATCAGTTACTGAAACCACAGCAGAGCTGTTGCACTTAGAATAACAAAGGACTGGAACCATGAAAAGTTCAGCTTTCTCGAGGGGTTGCAGAATGGCACTGAAGTTTAGGGAAATTTCCTCTGGATTTACCATCAATGGATACAAGGTAGTGGGGACCTCCTCCAGAAAAGAAAATTGGCATAACAATCAGGAGAGCTCTTCTCAGGGACTTCCTCCTTAGAGTGTTCTTCAGATTGTGATTTGAAAAAAGAAAATTTCAAGCTCTAGATTTGTCATTGGATGAAGTGATATGTCTGAGCTCAAATTCTGTGTATAATCCATTAGGATCTGTTGAAGACAAGAGAGTGCAAATCCACAAATAGCATTCCAGCCCCTTTTCCCAAGGATATAAGGTTCTGCTTCTACCTTCCCATGAAGAAAGCTAACCCAGAAAATCCAAGGATGCACTTTCTGAAATCCAGCACCAAAATAATACCACTGTGGAGATTCACTGATCACCCATCTGGGATCAATAAACCAACTAGGACAAAACACACCTGCAGAGGTCAGACAGGAACATTTCTGTGAAATGTTGCTCAGCTGCTCAGGACAGAGAAAGGTTCACCTGCCCCTAAATATCAAGGTCTTGACCCAAGTCTGACATGGCAAATAGCAAGTGACAAGGTGCTGGTGATTTTTCACTCCCAGTATAATGAATCCTTCCCACTCTTTGTGAGATTCATGGATATAACCTCATATTTTCTGCATATCAGAGAGTTTTCAGCAAGTGGAAGATATATTCTCTGGAAGAGACACATCCACGTCCTTAACCTCTGGTTCTGGGGCCAGTTCTCTACATGGATCCTACAAATCCAAGAGGAACCACCTATTTTATCACTGGGGCACCATAAGACTCTTCTGGAAATCCTCTTAATTTGTGTTCCCAGCTGCATTTATCAAAACAGGGCCACTGAAATTTAGCACCCAAAAATTAGAGGAAACATTTGCCTTTAATTATGTGAATCAGATATCTCCCTCTCCTGTCAGCATGATCCCAGAAACTGAAATATTTTGAAAATTGGCTCCTAAAAGTTTGAAAAACCCTCAGAAGAAACAGTATTCAGCATAAAAGAAGAGCCCAAGAAGGTATTTTTAGTTTTATCTTTAGAACAGGGTTGAGTAAGGTTCAAGGATAAACTGGGATAAACTTGCTGCAGTCACTGAACAGGAAAACAGAAACAACATATTGCCTGTCTTCTTCCTAAATTATCATTATGTTCTGGGCAGAAAATAAAGCATGAGTCTGAGGGTGAATGGGATCACATAATTAAAGACTACATCAAAATGTGATCCCAGTCATGTGTTTTTCTTTCTTTGTCGCATTTGAGATTTTTATTATTTTTTCACACACTAGTAAATACCTAAAGGCAAAAGTACAAAAATTAAAAGACCTCAACAGTAGCCTGGGAAATTTTTGTCAGCATTGGAGTGAGAATCTTATGGAAAATGACTGGAGACAAAGACAAATAGAAGGTGAAATGATATGGAGGGAAAACCATCAGGGGATAGTGTAGGGGTCCCTTATAACCCCTATTAATGGGGTTAGAAAACCAGAGCAATGAGGTATTGTAGGGTCAAAGGAAAGCTGAGAGGACAAAGTGCCACACTATTAGGTCAAAGAGAAGATTGTAATTTCATGTGGTGGTAAAACTGAATCTTCATATCACGAGGAACTCCAAGATCTTTCCATCTGTCCTGGCTGGAGACCAGAATGTGCAAAGTACTGAAAATATGGACAAAGTAAGGGAGGGAGGAGTGTGACCTGGAAATATGAAACCCCATCAGGAGATAAAGGCAGATCAATTTTGCTTTCATTTGGTCAAGAAAGAAGTGAACCTGTTCTGATAATGCACTAATGTACTTTGGTCTCAATACAATATAAAAATAAACTGTTACAATTATATCAAAAATAATACATCAATCATAAGTAGATGATGATTAGATAAGATTAATTCCTCCAAGTCAGAAAAATGATAAGAAACAGTGAAATTATCTACTTGATTATTTTTAGGCTGAAAATTTAATTCCCCACAATATGAACTTAAGAAAAATGTGCATTTTCTGAGCAGCAGAAAATTTTTCCAAAGAGTTGTTTGTAATGGGCAAGATGTTGCGAGGTGGGAAAACAAATGAGACACATAAGAAAGGTTGCTCATGGAAGTGCAACAGAGGAAATAATTGTGAGATTTTAATATTTATTTTCCTAGAAAATCAGAACCCAAATAATTGATTTGTTGTCTTGGATAACTATAATGTCATTTTTTATCAGTAGTAGAAGTGGAAAAATATATAAAATAAATCAAGAACTGAGATTGGTTATTTTGATGTAGTTGCTGGAAATTGAAAGGGGAATGTCAAGGATTGGCTAGGCTAAGGATGTGTCAGGTTGTGTGACAGCATGGGGATCATCTTTTGAGTCATAAGTTTCAAGTAATCCAAAAGAAGAAGGGGTTCCTGTGACTGAGTGTGGGAATGCCTGAGGAAAGAGGAGCCAGATGAATCCTGTGAATTCCTTTGGAGACTTGGGCGAACCCCTGAAAAACAAAGGATGAGTCTATCAGAAACAAACCAGAAAATTATGAAGAGGCTTGTGAGAAGGAATTACAAGACCTAAAATGTGTCAGGATTTCATGGAGGAGAAGGAAGATACAACCTGAGCAGCAAATGAATCAAAGAGTCTTTGTGCAAAATTTAGCCTTCATTCTTGGTACATTCCTC
The DNA here is from genome assembly GCA_003676055.1 of Chloebia gouldiae. NCBI lineage: Eukaryota > Metazoa > Chordata > Aves > Passeriformes > Passeridae > Chloebia > Chloebia gouldiae. The sequence continues at coordinate 65,858,432 of QUSF01000001.1, read as the reverse complement.
TTTTTTATTGTTGTTTTTGTAAAGAAAATAATCTTCCAGGAAGTCATTACATCGATTCCCTGTCACATTAACCCATGCTGAAAACTAAGGTTCTGCCAAGGGACACAATAGAAATGAAAGATTTGATTTCTCTCTCTACCTCTCTCTGTTTTTGATGGAAGCTATTCCAGCTCAGGTGTCTTTGCATTATTATTATTTCTCCCTCATTTACTGGCTTCAGTGTTTTGCACCAAACTTGCTCAAAGCAAACTTGTTCAGATCACAGGACCCCAGAATCACTGATGTTGGAAAAGACCTCTCAGGGCATCAAGCCCAGTCATAAACCCAGCACTGCCAGGTCCACCACTAAGCCATGTCCCCAGACACCACATCTACACATTCTATGAACATTTCCAGGGATGGTGACTCTACCACTGCCCTGGGCAACCTGTTCCAATGCTTGATCACGCTTCCAGTGATGATTTTTCTTTTATTTGAATATCCAATCTTAATTTCCCCTGGCAATATTTGAGATTGTTTCCTCTTGTCCTTTCACTAGTTACTGACCCTCTCCTGATTACAACTTCCTCTCAGGTAGGTTTAGAGAGTGATAAGGTCCCCCCAAGCCTCCTTTTCTCTGGGCTGAGTCCCTCCAGCTCCCTCAGCCACTCCTCTTGAGACCTGTGCTCCAAATGGTGTTGGTATTTTCTGGATTGTGGGCACAAGATCAAATCCTTATGGTGCAAACACAGCTGTGGTGCCTGAGCAGAATTCTCTGGGGACTCTGGAATGAGGGAGGATGCTCAGACTCCTGGCCTGTAGTAAGTGAGGTCATTGCAACAGGATATCCAGTATGGAACTTGTCCTCAGCTATGGTGGTGCACACCTGCCTGAGGTCTGGAGACCAAATCCTTCCCACAGAAAAACAATCATTGCTAATACAGACCCAGAAATGTCTGTTTCTTGAACGAAGATGATAATATCAGCTGCTATTTTTATCTTTGGATGCATATCAGTAATGTCCTCCCTGAAAGGGTTTCCTTCATGGATCCATTTGTGGTGCTGAATGTCACTTCTCCAGTAATCCCCATGCACCTGAAGATAAATCCATGTCTTTGAACAGCCTGCCCTGTTTCCTGTAGCTCTGGCTCTCCCACTTCCTCTCTGGTGGTTGCAATTACCTGAGGCTGTACAAGTTGAACTCTCTATCAGGAGTTTTCTGTCTATTCTTTGCTATCAAGGGAATGAGCAATTTAGCAGTACAGCTGTTTGAAAACGCTGTGCTGGGAGATTTTCAGCTTTAACAGCTCATTGCAGGGCTTGTTTGTTTTTGTTTTTTAATTACTTCTCATTTTGAAATGTGTGCTGCTCATTATAATCCATCACATGTAAGGATATAATTTATCATGTTGGAAAGTTGAAATTGAAAAAAAAAAAGCCATACCATTTCAAAACTTTATTTTTCCTTGCGGATTTATAACTTCTTATTGTAAATATTCATTCCAGTCTGGAATGATATTTTTCTTCAAAACAAATCAGCATTTATCATACAAAGGATAGTCTGAATTTTCCTCAGCTTTAATAAGTGGATTGAGAAGTCGGTGATGACTCCTCATTTTAAAAGGAAGTGGGATGTTTTAATCAATGTTGCTAAACATCATCTTGAGCTGTACCTAGGTACTGCTGTAAAAGAAAGAATGCTTTTTAAACTGCATTCACACTCTGTTGCCATTAAATATTCTGCAAAGGAGTGGATACCACTAATTTTCTGTATGTAATAGGTGTCAATTGGTGCATTCACTGTGTGTGTGCTTCACCTTTCAAAGAGTGTAAACCAATCTCAACAGATTTTCCTGCTTGGTTCTATTGTCCTTCCAGGTCAATGTCTTCTGTCTATCCTATTACAGCGTCTACTCTCATTTATCTTTCATTACAAAGCTGGTGAAGGGTTTGGAGAGTAACTGGAGAGGGGGCCTGGGTTTGTTTAGCCTGGTAAAAAGAAGACTCAAAGAGTCTTACCACCCTATAAAGCTCCCTGACAGCAGGTTGTAGCCAGGTGAGACTTGGCCTTTTCTCCCAGGCAGTAAGCAACAGAATGAAAGGAAATGGCCTCAGGTTTCTCATGCCAGACATCAGGAAGAATTTCTTCACAGAAAGGGTGTTTGGGCATTGGAAGGGGCTGCCCAGGGAGGTGGTGGAGTCACCATCTTTGGAAATGTTGAAGAAACAACTGGATGTGCACTCAGTGCTCTGGTCTGGTTGAGAAGCTGGGGATCAGACAAAAGTTGGACTCAATGACCTTCGAGGTCTTTTCCAACCTTAATGATTCTGTGACTGCCACCCATTCCTCCCTTGGCTTGTCAGTGGTTTTCTGTGGATATAAGCCCAGCAAATGAACAGAGTCCTTTCCCTGGGAAGGCCACAGACACTGACAAATAAGTCCTGGCAGCCCTTCCTGCAGCAGATTGTCACTCCTTTGCTCTTCCACTCTGCACCCAGAGCAGGGCTGACAAGGAGGAGTGCAGGTTTGCTGTACAACCCTCTGTCAAACCCATCCTGCAGCCTGCAGCCGTTCAGAGCGAGCAAAGCAAAATCCGGATTTCACACTGACACAGGCATCCATCCCCCAGGCTGCCAGCCAAGGAATAGATCTGATCACAGGCTGCTGACTGACAGAGGTGACTTCTCAAACCACTGAGGCAAGATTATCCAGGGCTCCTTTGTCAGTGCCCTGCAGCTCCAAGCAGGGAATATTTTGGCAGGCAGCTGCCATGACTGCTCATGCTCCATCTCTCACACACTAACATACATTTGTGCACAAGTGCAGGAATCACTAAGCATAGGTACTCACCACAGCTCCTAAACTGTGTTTTTATTTTGCAGTCACAACAGCCAGCACCGTGGAAATCAGGCATTGATCAAAATTATTGAACAATTAAGGCATGATAATGAGCATCTAATACGGCTGCTAATGTAATTAAAGTGTCATAGCACTTAAAGCTGTGCTGCTGGGTGGTGAGGCAGTATGCTGGAATAATAAGGGCATCTCTCACTCCTGTGCTCATTCAACATATTCCAAAAATGCAGTTAAGTGAACTGGGGAGAAGCAAAACCAAAATTGGAGACAAAAATGTCACTAGCAGTGCCACCAATTGTCCACACAAGTGGCTTTCCCATGGATAGGTACCAATGTTTTGTTTTGCTGCATTATATCTGAAGAAGGGATAGAAAATAGGGTAGAATTTTGCTTCCAGACCAAGAAGTTCAAGGGTGTGGGAACAAAAAGAGGAGGAAACTGAAAATAGAAGTCAGAATTTATCATGTGAGTGGAGCACAGGAAGCAGTTTTATTCTTTCCACTGGCCATGATCTCTTGACTGTGGATAAGGCTTGTAGGAGAGTGACAATCCCCTTGTCGTACAAGTGTAAATACTGCTTCAGGGAATATTTGCAGTTCAAGAGGGAGCCTCAGGTTTGTGTGCAAAGCATAAGGAACATGGATTGGTTCTGCTAATCATGCTCGTGCAAAAGTCAGGCACATACGTAGGAGAATGTGCACGTTCAAAGGTGCCTGTGCTTCATTTGCAAATGAAAAGTGTATCTTCTTTCCATATGTAACATGCCAAATTGAGAAGATCCAAAAAAAATCCACAAAACTCTGCCTGTCTTGTACTTCCAATGCTGCAAAGTCTAAAAAAGTGCTGAACTTTCTTTGCAAATGTGGCTTTAAGTACCTTCAGCATCATCATCATTTCATGGAGCAGTAATGATGCAATGGAGGGTGACTCAACATTCAAGCACCATTTAAGATCATGATTTATTTCTTTAAAATTATATTTCCATCTTCTCAAGGGAGAATCCCAGAGTTAAGACATGTAAATGACCAGATTTATCAAGGGACTGTTTTACTAAGTTGACTGTGTCTAAAATTTAGTCCTGAAATTCTAAAGCAATTCACCATTCCTTAGCCCTGTAAAGTGTAGGTAACTGTTGGTTAAGTCGTGTATGTTTTGGATGATCTCAACTAATTTTCAGTGTTTAAATTCACCTTAAGTGAAACCCACTTGGCTGAAACATAAGTGTTGACCTGTAGATATGCATCAGTGCCTAAATGTTTGTTGTAGCCAGTGGAGAACTAATCAGTCAGAGAAGCCCACTCCATCCAGTAATCTGAAAAACCACTAGGGGCATAATTAATGTGTCTAAAAATATGCTTTAGAGGTGATTCCTCCCCTCTGCTCTGCTCTGGTGAGACCTCACCTGCAGTGCTGCACCTGAAATGTTCTACAATACACCTCTGCATCACCCGAGGGAGGTTCAGTTGTCTCAGCAAAGGTGACCTGGTGACCTGTGAGATGCCCTGAGATTCCTCTTGTGGATATTTGAGGTATAAGAAACATCCACAGGAAATACCCCAGGTCCTGAAGCTTCTGTCCTTGTGGTGCCAGGCTGGGTAGATAAAGAAATACATATATTCAAGGCAGGATCAGATTTCGCTAGAAGCTGTGAACATGTGCATATTTCAGATACATAAACACATGTTTTAGTTCCATTTTTGATGTGTTAGGGTATCCCTCCTGGATCCAGTTAGTAGTGCAGAGATCTTATGTCAGATCTTCCAGTTTCCCAATGGAAGGTCTTAGTTGGCACCAGATATTTATAGTGATTAATAGAGTCACTTTAGAGGGAAATTTAGAGGGAAATTCACCTGGCCAAATACAGGAATTTGTTTTAGGATAAGGTGAATTAGCATAAAATTCCATTAACACTGCTAACTCTTTCCCCTTTAACCATAACAGCAACCCATGGTGATCTTATCACCTATAATCACTTCTCCCAAATGCTGTTAATATGCACATTTAATTAAATTAATCATAGCAAAACTAATAGGCCTCTTTTTATTTTTTTTTTTTTAGACAATTTATCATTTTTTTTCTCTTTCATTTTGGTAATTGCCTTGGTTTTGGAAAATACGGAATTTTTTTCCTATAACTGGAGTCCTTACATCTTCTTGTCTCTGAGAACTACAGAACACACAAAAAGTAAATTACTTCCTTGGAAGAAGAGATCCGATCTTTTTTTTGACAGCTCTTTTCTCACCTCATTATTTCTCCATCACAATAACTAAAGCTGTCAGATTCCTGACGGAAAACTGCAAGAGAAGCATGCTGCAAGCAGCTGGTCTTCACAGAGCTGTTGATTCCCTGCTCTCCTCACCCTGTTCCCAAATGTGGAGTGCACAAACAAATCAAAACAAAGCAGAAAATACATTTTCTTCCACAGGTACAGGTTTGCCAAAGGAATGGGGAATTTTACTGACATGTTCACAAATGTGAGACTAGAAATAGAAAAATGGATAACTGGATGATGAAAAGCATGAGTGGATTTGTTGAGCTGGGATCTAAGGATTTGTGTCATGGATGAGTTACCCTCCTTCCCTCCCTTGGTTTCTGGATGTTGGGGTTTGCTGGATGTGCTCTGAGATCTGCAGGTGGAAAATGATGTATAGGATCTAGGAATTATGGGATAATTCCCTAGGAAATATGACTGATGCTGGATCTAGTAAAATAAGTTATCATAGAATCACGGAGTCATAGGATCATAGAATGGCCTGGGTTGGAAGGGACCTTGAAGACCACCTCCTTCCACCCCTCCTGCCCTGGGCAGGGACTCCTTCCACTGCTGTGTTACAGTGTGTTAGAGGTGAGGAACAACCTAAGGCAGGGAAAGGTGGTTTGGGAAGGATAAATGTGAGAAAATAGAGCTCTAAGGGGTCAGAAAAGGCAGATCAATTGCAAACATGGCTTTCACCTGTTTTCTGCAAAAGCTCTTTTTGTCTCCTTCCCTATCGATCTGCTCACTTTCTTCTAAAAGGCTTAGAGGGTTGGATTCATCACACTGTTTGCTGTTTATATCAAGAAGCAGTAAACCAAAAGCTTTTAGATCAAATTTTCTCCTTTGAAGAGGAAAAAAATCAGGATTTGGTATTGACATGGGAAAACCATGTAGCTATACAGCTGCTCCTGCTATGTAAATTGTGTCACTTTTCACACCACTTGCTATTAAAATAAGCAATGATTACTTGTTGAGCCTTTTACCTCCTCCTCTTTCTCCACACCAGTACAATTATTAATGTCATTCCTGAAATGTCTCCATAGGAATTGCAACTTTTGCAAAATAGTCACTGAGGCTGTATAAATTACTGACAGTAATTTATATATGTTTAGGCTACCAATAAACCTTGGAGTTAAAGGAAGCCTACAGCAAGGACAAGCCCATGCCCTGGCAAGCAAATAATTTAGGAAAACCATTTGCATAATCAACATATTATAATGTATCGGGACATCTCTCCTTGTTGGTCTTGGTATTCATCTGATGTCATTATCAAGGTAGACATGACAAATAATATTTTTTGTCTACGAATGATAATCAGCACACTGCAGAGTGTGTATCTTTATTGATTTGATTAAAGGCTTTGATCTGGGAAATTACCAATTAATGCTATCTAAATTAGTCTCTGTGGGTTTGGGCAGAGCAGCAGGAAAATAATTCTCTCATAAAGCTAGCAATTGGACACAAAAGCAATTTGTTTAATCATGCTAAATCGGAAAAGAAAATATTCAATTTGGAGGTTTCCTGCAGGTCAGTCCTCAGTTCCTCATTAGTCATTAATGACTGCACTTCAGCCCCACTGTCTGAAATTGCATGGGCACTTTAGAGAGGCTTAATTATAAAAAGACAGGGAAAAAACTCTTCCCTAAACAGCTGAGAGTCTGCGATAACAGCTGGATCTGCTTCAAAAAGTGAGGACAGAGCAGAGCAGTTTTGGAAAGGAACTTGCTAACCTGGCGAGGAGGGGTTTGAACTCAGCTTGCTGGGCTAGGGACAGCAACACCCCGGGGTACTCAGGAGCCATGGGTGAGAGGAAGCAAGCAAAGCACAGGGCAGAAGAGGATGGTACTCTCCTCTGAGTACCTCAACACACCCAGCACGACAAACACACGGGAGGGATGAGAAAGCCATGTGCAGGTGCAGAGCTGTGGCACTGGAATTACAGGGATTTGGAGGAAACTCGCAGTGCTGGAGCACTGTGATGGACAGAGCATTTCTAAGGAAAGGCAGGGAGGATGGCAGCAGGGTTGTTTTCCCTCACCTGGTTCTGCTGGAGAACAAGCTGCAGATGGGCCAGCAGAGCTCCCTTCTGAGGAGAAGCTAAAAAAGACTTACAGAATCACAGAATAGCTGAGTGGGAAGGGACCCATAGGGAAAATCAAGTCCAACTCTTGGCCCTGCACAGGACAACGCCAAGAGTCCCACCATGTGCCTGAGAGAATTTTCCAAACTCTTCTTGGACTCTGTCAGGCTTGGGGCTGTGACCACCTCCCTAGGACACCATTCTACTGCTCAACCATCCTCTGGGTGAAGAACTTTTCTGTAATATCCAACTTAAACCTCCCCAGCACAACTTCAGGACATTCCCTTGCGTCCAGTCACCATCACCACAGAGCAAAGATCAGTGCCTGCCCCTCTTCTTCCCCTCAGGAGGAAATTGTAACTGCAATGAGATCTCCCCTCAGTCTGCTTCTCCAGGCTGAACAAACCAAGGGACCTCAGCTGCTCCTTGCGTGGTTTCAACTCCAGACCCTTCACCATCTTCTTTACCCTCCTTCAGACACACTCTAATAGGTTAAAATTCTTCATATATAGTGATGGCGTTTTTACATTTCGACCTGCTTAGCCAGAAGAGAAGGCTAAGGGATAACTAACTCCAATCTCCCCAAAATTCAGTGGTATTAGAGCAAAGGCAGATAAAGGCTTTTTTCAGAGATGCCCCACTAAAGGGGCACAAATTTCAGCTGTTTGGAAATACGTTGAAAAATTCTTCATCACCAGAATGTTTAAATACAAATCTAGGGGCTGGGGGACCTGTGACATCACAAATACATTCAGATTTTGCTCCACAGCCAAGGGGAAGGAGGTTTACCTTGGAAATCAGCTGTGTCTTCAGCAGAAGTTTCAAATAGGGAGCTCCAGATACCCATTGTAACCAAACTGATTCTTTGATTCTTCACTGACTTGCAGGGTAACTCAGAAAATAGACATTACTTAGAATTTGGTTCTTCATTCATAGCAGTGGCACCACTTGTCTGAAAGCTCCCTCAACATATTTTGCTGCTCAGAATCCTGATATTTGTAGCAGTGAATACAACACAGGCAACCCAGGAAGTGGAGAAAAATACGGCTAAATAAAATGTTTTGCAACAGACTTCTATTTCACGTCTAAAATCTTCCTGAAGTTATCCTCATAACAAACATTAATTTATATCACAGAGTCACAGAATTAACCAGGTTAGAAAAGTCCTTTGAGATCATCAAGTCCAACCTATGGCTCATTGGAGTCTCCTTATTTTCCATGGTTGTAGTGCAGGTTATGAATGACCAAAACAAGACTGTGGAAGTTTTTCTTGAAAGAAAGCAAAATATTCCCTGTCCGTGGCATGGTGAATGGAACTAGCTGATCTTCAAGGTCCCTTCCAACCCAAACTGTTCTACAATTCTATGAAAATACAAATAAATTTCAGTGTTGCTTGTTCTAAATGCAATTCTGTGCCTTCAAGAGTTTATAACCTGATAATAGCACAGAATTATTTCATATGATAAGTTGAATCATTACCCAGATGTTCCTCCTAAGTATGAAATAAGTTGTTTGATGCTTTTCTCTTTTCAGCTGCATCCTGGGAGTCACACTGAAAAATGTCATTCACTCTAAAGCTTCTGCCAAGAAGGACTCCACATGAACCCAGTATCACCAAGGATTTTCCCCATTGCATCATTGAACCATTAAACTCAGATCACTGGCATTGCTCAGTGTCTTGCATGAGCTCTTAACCTCAGGGAAAGACCAGTGAGGATTTAAGGGTTTGGTCTGTTAATTCTCATGTTTATTGCTCCCATTACCAGCTTGGAACATCGAAAACCAAATCCAAGCCTTTTATTGCCTGGCTTTAGTCTCTATAAAATTCTGTGCATCCCCTTGGCTGTGAATTTGCTGGATTGATTGTGGGGGTGTTTTTTGGAAGAACTTGAAAGTGAGCGCTGTATGAACACGTTCTTGGGATACAGCTGTTCGTTAGCACAAATTACCTCTTGTTCTGACCACCTCCCCCTCCAAAGCACCTACTGAGAGAGAGAAGGGAAGATATGAGCTTTGCCATGGCAACCCAACACCTTCTAGTGAAATTAAAACCCAAATGGAAAAGGATGGCGGGCTCAGTTGCAAACAAAAACCTCACTTTTCCTCTCAAATGAAGCTAATGGAAGTTTTGGATGTGTCTTGAGATATTAATAACTAGTCAGAATTTTTCTAGAAACAGTGAGATGAACAAAATAATTACAACAGTGGCAGTAAGACTGGTAATAAAATGAGCAACTCTCTTTGAACTTGAAGCTATCATTAGATTGACTGAGGAGATCAGCATTTGGGCTTAAGTCCCTAAAACTGAGTCTCTGTCTCATACAGAAAAATACTGTTCCAGTATTTCAATCTTTTTAAGTAGCAGAAGAGTTTCCCACTGGGGCACACTTTGTAGAGGAAGGAAGTGCCTCGTTATTTTGTTTTACAGGGTGTCATTCCAGACTCAGAGCCAGGCAGGATTATACTTTTGCAGAGGAAAAATATAAAAATAGCTCTCAATAGATCAAAGAAGGCAAAAATTAGACTGGAAAACAAGATGAGCTTAGGTGTGGCTCACTGATTTTACATCTGTCAATCTGCTGTTTAGAACATGAGATATGAGAGAATGCTGCTGTTCTGCTTAAGAGAATTTTTTGTTAAATGATTTGGATTGTGAGGGGTTTGATTTCAAATCTTCATTTGGACACCCTCTGAGCTGGTTTTGAGAGGAAAGACAACCCACCTACCATCCCCTGGAATTTTTTTCTGATTGTTTTCTGTCGCACACATCCTATCTCATACAAATAGAGGGAATGTGCTTAGGACCCAGAGATAAATAAACCTTCATTTTTTCCTTCACTTATTTTCTCTCTCTCTATTAATGAAGTTTTATTGTATCCTGGACTAAAGATTTATTTTCTGAGAATTTTCATGTGTCTCCATTCTGATAAATTGATACATTCAAAAAATGTTGTATATGATTAAAAAAACTCCTGAGTAGTTCTGCCAGTAGTTCCTGTTCTGAAGACTGTATGACCTACGCCACTTTCATCAATGGAAGCAACATCAATTTAGAAAAGAATAAGTTTATATTTGGGCTTTCTCATCACTGACCATCTGGGAACTGAATTTCCATGTCATGCTTCTTCTATTTAATGGAGGGACAACAAATCCAAGGTATTACAGAGAGATCTCACTGCAGGTCAGCATCTTGAAATAAATGTAGAGCTTAGATTTTGCTTAATGCGATTTCCTCTAGTGCATGATGGCAACTTTAAAGCAAATCACTCATTTCACTTCCCATGTTATGTCAGTGATGCTTGAGCATCTCAGTCCTCCCACAGGATTCCAGATATTCAAGAACCTCTAAACTTCATTCCACCCTTACCAGCAAGATGGAGCCAACTGCAGAAGAGACAATGTGGGATGGACTTACTGTAACCCCCATTCCCTGTCCCCCTGAGTCAGTGGGGAGGAGGAGATAGGGAATATCTGGAGTGAAGCTGAGCCCAGGAAGAAGGGAAGGGAAAGGAAAAGAGTATTTAAGACCTGGTTTTATTTCTCATTTTCCCAGTCTGATCTGAATGATAATAATTTAAATAAATTTCCCCAAGTCTAGCCTATGACAGCAACCAGTGACTGATCTCTCCCTGTCCTCATCTCACCCCACAAGACTTTTATTATTCTTTCTCTCCCCTGTCCAGCTGAGGAGGGCACGGTGTGTCCAGCCAGGCTCAACCCATCATAAGGTCTAATAAAAAGTAATACTTTACCAACAAGGACACACTGATCTTGCTTGGATGACTACTTCTCTCTTTTTAGCATGGTTTTTAAACTAAAAGAGGAGAGATTTAAATTAGATGTTAGGAAGAATTGTTTCGGGGGTGGTGAGGCCCTGGCACAGGTTGCCCAGAGAAGCTGTGGCTGCCCCATCCCTGGAAGTGTCCAATGCCAGGTTGGATGGGGCTTGGAGAAACCTGGGACAGTGGAAGGTGTTCCTGTCCATGTCAGGGAGTAGGAATGAGATGATCTTGAAAGTCCTTTCCAACCCAAACCATTCTGTGATTCTATGATTTGTCTCAAATACATTTAAGTTACTCATGGCTACAACTCTGTGATAAGGCTGTGGCTCAGACAGGGACAAGGAATCTCCAACTGCAGAAAAGACTTTTGCACTCACAGTCCTCCAATTATCCTGAACTGGCCTTGTATTTCAACCACCAGTTTTATGTTTCCTTCAAAAGAGATTCACTTTCTGGCTAATTTGAAGGTGCAGCTCTCTAGACAGCATTTTGCAATAACAGAGATCTGACTGAAAGGCCCAAGTTCTGAAAGAAATGGTTTCAACCTACTGAGAAAGATGCAAACATGTGGTTTTAGAAATCTCATTTATTGTTATTCACCCAAGCTCTTCATTTCTTCCTCTAAAGGGAGCTCACACAAAGCTCCTCGAGTGTGTGGGCTGGAACAAAACCTTCAAAATCCTTAACGAGGTTCTCGGAAAAAGTTGGTTAGCCTGTTTAGTCATAAGATGTTTTCATCATACACTTTCATTTTCATTTAAATGAAAACATTTTGAAATAAGAAAAGGAAGTTAAAATTCTGTTTGGAAAGGGAAAATGAAACAGTTGGAAATGCACTTCTGGTGCAGAAGAAATGAATTTTATAAAAAGCAATTCCAAAAGTTAGCATGTATTGAACCAAAGTTTTTTTCTTTTACAATTTCATTTCCTTGGAAGTTTTATTGAAATTGAATATATTTGCTCCATTTCCAAATAGTAAAATGGTTGGAAATTATGGAATTCCTCTAAGTGGAATTTCTTTCCCTGCCAAGCTCTGCTTTGAGGGAGGAGAAGAAATGCAATTTTCTTTGAAATATAACTCAAATGACTTGTAGGTAGGAACCATTCTTGTAGGTGTTGTAATCATTATATTGGTGTCTATACTAACCATTTTTCCTTTTACTTGAATCCTTCTTTTACGTCTTCCTCCTATTATAATCTTAGACACTGTTTTTTCCTGTGGCTGTGTACTGCCTGTCCATGGGCTGAATATGAAGCCATTAAACTCCTCTATATTACACAGCAGAATTTTTCAAACTTGAAAAAGGTATTTACTCAAAGATGACAACAATCCCCTAGATTGCCTACAGGAACTACAGTAGAGTAAAATAATTCACTGAGCAGAAACCTTAATTTTAGCATCTTGGTCAAAAAAACTTCCTGTAAGAACATTAAGGATTAAACTATAGAAAATATAAATAAATTGTGTTAATATATGTTACAAAATGTGGCACATGATTAGAAAGTACAAACATTGATGGTATTTATTGGGGTATTTACTTGTCATGGCACCTACAGTCGCTGCGTCTCTGGCTGTAGATTCTTCTGTCCTCTAAGATCATAAAAGACTCGTAGTAGTCCTATTTTTCCACAGATTCAGGTGTGCCTGGAGCAAAACTCCATAGTACTAAGTGCCTTTTGGTAATACATTTCATAATAAATCTTAAAAGCCTCTGCTTCATCCTTGCCAGAAAGTATTTTGGGAAAGGTTGCCAAATTGCTGCAATTTGAAGAACATGGCTTCCATTTAATGAAATCTGTGGTTATATTGAAGCACATAATCGTGTGGAAAATGCACAAGAATTACATTTCTGCCTTGGAGCTGCAGCCTTAAAACACAGATCAAAAATCGGAGAAAAGGGAAAAACCAAGAGAAAAGCACTTTGCGTCCCTCCAATCTCCACTTCCATCAGACAAGCAGGGTCACCTTGTATTCTGCTGGAGATCAACACCCCTGCCCTCAGCTGAAGTGCCCATGTATTTAGACTTTCATTTTTCCTGTTAAAGAGCTCCCATGAGACACTATCTGCACGAGAAATGTCTGGCATTTATTATTGTGACAAAGCCATGATTCACAGCCTGTCTGGTAAAATGACACAGAGAAAATCATTTAAGAGATCAGGACCAGTCTTAAAGTTATTTTACAGCCCCCAAAGCAGGGGCTACACCCACAGAAACCAAAAATATTTTTGGCTTGAAGTCTGCAGTTGACTGTCACACTGACTTATTTTGAGGAATTAATAAAACACAATGTTTATATTGGGAGAGAAATAAAAGGGCCAATATAAATATAAAAATATAAAAATAGTAAGAAATATAAAAATAGTAAGACCTGAGCTGCTTATGATTTCATCACGATTTAATTACCCAAAAAGGTATCTCATCTTTGTCCCTGCCTGCTCTTTAGGTAAGTTCTAGGTGTTTGCTGTTCATTATAGCTTGATACTAATGGGAAATCTACAGCCTATCACTAGAATAAATACATTTTGGAGAGTCTTGTAGCTTAAGCAGTGCTATTATCAATCATTAAATATGCCTAGAGTAAAACCACTAGATATCTTGGGCTGAAAAAGAGAAGTCCTACAAAAATTCCAATCTAGACTGTAATAGCAGCCCATGTTTAAATATTTGGGTTCTTAAATATCACTAAGAAATGAAGTTCCTGAAAAAAATTCACCTGTTATAACACCTTCCTGCTCTTGCTGTAGTGGTTACCACAATCCCAGGCAAAATTTATTTTGTCTGAAATATCATGAGAATTGAAAAATCTCAGCACAGATGTGCACTAGATTCAGGTGTCAGCTTTCAGGGAACTGTTCCCATTATTATATATTATATCTATAAATATAAAACTGGAAAAAACAGGGATTGTGTTTTGCTTCCTTAGTTCTCCATTCTTCTTGCTCAATAAACAAGTTATAATTTCTAAAAAAAGACCTGTATAAAAACTATTGAAAACACTGAATGCAAGTTTTGTAAATAGTTAACACTAGACCAAGGGTTGAATCCAAGCCAATAGGATCACACAAGTTTTCTAAACTCACAATTTCACCACAGGTGATGGAGATAGTTGGGATCTGAGGACATCTGCAGGCTACCCCTTATCCCTGTCCTCAGAGCATGCAGTGAGCCACCACTTTCCTTCATTGCTCTCCTCCAAAGAGCAGCTGCAGTGAAGCTTGAGAGGGAAGTACCAGATTTCCAGAGTTTCCTACATTTTATCTCATCCCCTGCGGATAATTGATGATGGTGGTGGAAGATTAAAAGTTTAGATCTCTCCCACTCCATTGCAGCATCTTCTTCAATGACACCACTGAAATACTGAGTTCAGACTTCATCAGTCTCAGTGCCTGAATTTTAGTCAATTTTAATGCTTAAATTATACTAGAAAGATGCAAAGGAAGACCAGCATCCTCTTTGCTGTTAGCATGTCCCAAAATATTTTCTTTTATCTCCAGCACTAAATGATATTCTCTTTCCTGCTCCATCTTTTTTAAATGACTCAAAAATACGTGTCGGACATGAGCAATTTAGCTCTAACTGTAATGAGAACTTTTAATTGACTTGAGCACTCTTTATGAGGGGGACATATTTGTTTTATACAGATTCCCTGCCTTCAGACAATGTCTCCTTCCAGCACTCAGTATTTGAATTAAATCCCTTGAGGTTTGGTACAATTAGAGTCACTACAGGGAGGTGATACCATGAAGCACACATTTTCCCAGCCTCTCTTAGGATTAAGCAGGCAGCTGACACCAAACAGACAAAGTTTGCACTGCATCAAGCTGCCTTTGAGGAGGTTTGGAGACTAATTTTCTGTTGTCAAAATTCTGTGGCAGAAAGCCTCTGCTGACAAAAGCTGAGGAGAAGATTTACTTAGCAGTGGTTGAACTGAGCTGGACAGAGAAGTTGTGGATTCCCCATCCTTGGAATTGTTCAAGGCCAGGTTGGGTGGGGCACATGGCAGAGGAGTTGGAATGAAATGATATTTAGGGTCCCTTCCAACCCAAACCGTTCTACGATTCTATGATCTCACATTTTCTTTCAGGTATCTAAACAACAAAGAAAGATTTGTCTGGAATTCTGATGCATGAATTCACGTGCAGAGGTGCAATGCAGCATGGAGGGGGAGCAAACTGCAGGAGAGGATGAGAAAGGACAACATGAAGACACCTTTGCACTCCTGCTGCTGAGCCACCTGTCCATATCTAACCTAAAAATGTGTATCCAAGGTTGGAAGCAGATTCCAGCTCCAAGCACAGCCTGGAGCACCCAATGTCACCAACGTTTTCTGGGATACTGAGAGCACCATCTTGGGAAAGGCCTCCATCAGTTCACTGGCTCATCCAGCAATTGTGGAACTCTTCCAGTCTGGTTTCAGAGTTTTGGAATTCAGGAAATTGATAAGCCTGTCACTTATCAACACTTTTCCATGAGTTTCATGCATTTGAGATGAGATTTTCATCAGAGGGGGCTTGCTGCACCTCTGCTCCATATGGAACTTTACCCTTTTGGGTAACAAGACGCTGTGGAATGGCACTGAGACATCAGCCAGGGCTGCCTGAGAAATCTCTAACAGGCAGTGGAAAAGCTGCTTCTAAATTGTTTTCTCAAAAAGAGAAAGTCAGAGTTCGGGCTTGCATAGTTAAAATAATATTAGACATAACTAAGGGTGAGGAAATATCCACAAATGTGACTTCTGTCAAGGTCTCAGTAATTTTTCTAATATATATTATTTTTATTTCTACATCACACTGTTTGATGGCACGGTGATTCGTTTTTTTAAGCTTATCTGATGCTTTTCTAGATGTTATTTTTCATTTAAAACATACAATATTTACCTAGTAAGTTTCACTAAAGCTTTGACTGGCAGTGAGAAGAGTTTCCAGCATCAAAACCACTTAGCTCTATTCATGGGGAGAAAAAATAGCTCTCTGTGTAATATTAACACCTCAAATTCCTCTTTTTGCAAAACTGAAATAAATGCAAAAAAACCCCAAAAATGGCAGCCATTGACAAAAATCTAACCTCAAAACCATTTGTGCTGAGATTGAAGAGTATTACAAAATACTCAAGCTGTATAAAGATGAATTTTATCATGCAAGAGTTCAATCTAGCTTCAAATTTACGTTTCTCATGGAAAAAGAACTATGATATTTTATTCTGTGTGTGAAAAAGGCAAATGAGAGCCCATCTCTGCTTCTGGCATTAGGCATCACCACACGTGATGATAATAATGAACAAGATGAGTATCCAAGGTGACTGACTGCAAATGTAAGTAAATGAAGGCAGAATAAAACTTAGAGTTGAATTATTTCCCTAAACAACAACCAAAAAAAAAAAAAGCAACAAAATTCCCTGCCTGTCAAACCCTGTGAAGTCTATTGTAGGATCATGAGCGTATTAAGCATATAGGAAGCATAAAAGTCAATGAGAGAGAGAGAGCAGGTATGCAAGCATAAAAGTGACAGGTGACAAAATTTATTGTGCTTGGTAAATCACTTTTATAATTGATATAGCTTTTTATTCATTTTTAAAGGTGTGTAGTTATGCCAAAATGGATCGTCTAGGTGTTAAAATTTGTGTTTCGTCCTTCATTGTTATGAAATGGGAGTGGGAAGAGCCAATTCAATAAAGTGCTGTTTCTACTGCTATCCCTCCCAGGCTTCATTTCCCCAGGATGGCAGGGAATGGGACACCTTGCAATAAAAACAAATGTTCTCAAGGTGCTTTTTATCTTTCTTGTTTTATTCCTAATGTTGCTTGATTGCTGCAGAAAAGACACATTTAGTCAAAGGTCACTGAGAAAGCACGAAAGAATAAAACCTCCACATTTGTGAAAATCCCCACTGTGTAAAAGCCTGCTCTGAGACTTACCCATCAGTGAAATTTCATTTTCTGGAGGGATTTGAAGTGATGCTAAGCCTTCAGCTGGCTTTTGGCCTTGCGGTGAGCTTTACCCTCTCAGGAAAATGGCTCTGACGTCAATTGAATCAGATGACAGGTTTTAGTCCATTTTACTTTTCCTTTTTACTATTACTTTTTGGACATTGTATTAAAAAGTAGACATCTTCAGAAAAGCAAAGTCTGATCTACCTGTAGAATTCACATCAATTTACTTAATCACAGTAGAACTTAGATGTGTGTGCATATGTATATATATATATATAAATGAAAAATAATAATTGTCTTTCCTTGCATCATAGAGACATGGAAGCTTATCACAGAATAATGGAATAATTAGTGTTGGAATGGACCTTAAAACATCTCATTCCAACCCTCTGCAAGCAGTGAAACCTTCCACTTACCTAGGTTGCTCCAAGCCCTGTCCAACCTGTCCCTGAACACTTCCAGGGATGGGGCAGCCACAGCTTCTCTGGGCAACCTGTGCCAGGGCCTCACCACCCTCACATCTTGTGAAACTCAGATTTTTCTTGACCCACTGACACACACAGCAGCTTTTTAGCTTTGCCAAACCAACAGTTTATGGGTCTCAACAGTGAACTGGATCAAGAGATAATATATGGCAGCCTCAATGGAAAAATGAATTCTCATAAATCTCTCTTGCTCCAGTAACGCTCCTCTGTGCTACTGAGTGCAGTATCTCCAATAGCAAAAGGAAATTCCTAAGTCAGTGTGGCTTTTTTTAATATCCAAAAACATGCCCCCTTCTTTTCAGAAGATAAAAAGGATCCTTCCAACATTCAATTTTAATGAACATCAATAGAATTTTCATCACTCCCCTGCCAGTCACTGGCATTGCTTCTAGCAGGCAAAACAGTTCAAGATAGACTCATAGGTTTATTTTTCTCTTTCAATTTGCTATTAAGAATGAGGATGTTGTAATTCACTTTCCATTGGAGCATAAGAATGACATGGCAAATGGAATGTTGTGAGTTTTGGGGGGACTTACACAATCTGACTAACATATCATTACACCATACTGATCCTTTAAAGTATATCCTGAATTTATCCTGTCTAACAGAGACAGGGTCAGATCCTGGTCTGTGATTAGGGCAGTAGACAGACATTATAATCATTGGAAATATTTGCTTTCACTAACTCCTGAGGATCCTTGGATGCCCATGTTCCTTAAAGAGGTATCCAGGTTAGACTGGATGAAAAAAGGAAATCAGTGTAATCTCATCCTCAATATTTTTTTGTGCAAATCTAATTGCAATTGAGGTTTGTATTATATCAGAAAGAGATCCAAATTACACAATTCTACTGAAGCTATGAAATATCTTTAAGTTGACAAGGAAAAATATAAAAATAAAAATGTTTTTATATAAAAATTTTATAATTAATAGGTTTTAAAGCACATAAATAACTGAAGAGTAAAATGTGATATTAGCTCTTTATCTTCACAGTGAAGATGAGGAGAATTAAGTACAGAAGTATTTGGGGAAATCTTTATTTACTTTCATTTTCTCAAATCATACACTTTAATCTAAATATTGTCTTTGATACAAACATTTAACATTTTTTCAGAAGTGTTCTGTCCCTGCAGGTTTAGGTTTTTGCTCTTTGTTATTGGAGTCAAAGGTAGAGATTCTTCAAAGTTTTTCATCAAATGAAAGACTTTAGAGGAAGAATTCTCCTGAAGAAATTGAAATACAGTTCTACCATGGGATTTTATTTTTTATTCTGTATAGACTCCAGGACTCTACTTGTGTATGGCAACCACTTCTTTACAGGTTATCCTTTTGGCCAGAATTCCCAGAAAAAAAAAATGCTTCTCAATGGATTTAGTCTCAGACACACTTCTGCCTTCAAGTTCATTTCACACACATATGCAGTGTCCCTACCAGATTAATATAGAGCATCCCTAAAGTCTGGTGGTGTGACATCAAGGATTTTGGGATGTGACAACTACATCAGAAAATGCTCTACAAACACTCACTGGTGATATCACAAAATCATTTCCCTTTTGATTTGCTAATTTCCTTTAGCCCTCTCTTCATCCCATGAAGTGATCACTCAGGTAGAAGAAAGAGTCCTCAGAATCCTTTTTTTCCCTACATTTCAGCCATAAATCAGTGATTTTACTCTGTGGAAAGGTCAGCCAGGAGTAATCTCCCTAACGTAGTACAATCCAACTAAAAACTGAGAAGCTGACTATCAATGAGTAAAACAATTACAGCCTTTTAAAAATGAGATTTTTGGTTTTTAACACATACACAGAACAAGTATATATTTGCAAATGTAATTGACTTATAATCACTTTTTTTTGGGGGGGGGAGGGTTTATCATTATTTTCAGAGTCTGTGCTTTCATTTGGAAAGCTTAATACTGAGAAAAGTCACCAGGACAAACACTGCTTGGGAAAATCAACCTTATGGAAATTTGGATAAGAACAGGGCCTCACTGCGTGTACTGAATGACCTAAGTGAATTTTTTTAGATGTCTCAGTAAAGTTGATGGATTCAAAGGTGATCTAGGACTATAATTTTTCACTTTATTTCCAGTCCACAAGTGTTACCTGACTCCCATACTTATACCCAGTAAAAATACCTTCCCAACACTTGGCAACAGCTCAATGTCCCAGAAATAGTTGGTTTCTCTATCCCAAGACCATCCATGAGGGAATGAAGCTCTCTGAGCTTCAGACCCTGAAGGCTTTTTGATAAAGAGACTTTTTAACAAGGCCTGTAAAGACAAGAATAAGGGTTAAAAAATTTAAGCTGACAGAGGACAGGTTTAGATGAGATGTTTTGAAGAAATTCTTCCCTGTGGAGATGATGAGGCACTGGAAGAGGTTTCCCAGAGACTTTTTGGATGCCTCACCCTGGAAGAGTTCAAGGCCAGGTTGAAGCAACCTGTTCCAGTGGAAATTGTTCCTGCCCATGGCAGGGGGGTCAAAGATGATCTTTAAAAATGCCAACCAATCCAAACCATTCCATGATTCTGGGAACAAGCCCTTGGTTGAACCACATGGCTGATTTGCCTCAGAGTTGTGTTCCTCAGCAGCACAGATGAAAATAAAACTGAGAAGTTTCCATGGAAACCCTGTAGTGAATTCAACAAAGTTCATCAAGCCTAACAAGATTTAGAGGAAACCCTTCAGGGCTGATGAATTGACATTTTCCCTGAAACATATTAGTAGAAGCCCTAGAAATGTGCATAGAGGCCTTTATGGTATATGTAGGCCTCCTTTAAGAGTTCAGCCATGGCTTTTACAAAACAGAAAGATGCAGTGAATGATTCACATAAATATTCAGCTTTAGCTCCACTTGCACCTGTCAAAGCTTCTGCTGCCTTTGCAGCTGAGTGAAGATCTGGCCTGTTATTTGGCCTCGATGGTAATGCCATGTATTTATTTTTATTTAGCTTTTCCAGCAATCCTGTTACACTGAAATCTGCTTGTCTATTTTTAGATACCAACACCACCACCTTGCTGTGATCACTGGAGATGAAAGTTTATCCTGCAGGTTTATTATGCTTTGAGAAAACAAATTACTTCCTGACACTCACACGTCTCTCATTTTCAAGACCCTTAAATGAGTCTCTCATTGACTTCCCAATGTTCATTTTCTCAGCATCTACACAAAGCTGACAGCCATCAGAAATTCAAAAAGATGCTATTTCTCCTGAAGACTGAGAGCTGGAAAGTGATATTGTATCTAACTGTGAGAGAGAATGAATGAGAGGAAATAGTTTTCCTGAAAAATCTTCATCAGCTGCAAACACACACTTGGAAAGGTTTGTCAAATGCAGCTTTCTCACTTCCCAGCTCAGTGCAAAGCATGACATCCAGATAATAAACAGACATGATGAGAAGAAAAAAAAAAAAAAAGCAGAAAAGAAGATGAAATGCTGAGATAGAAACTCAGTCTAAAAATAAAATGTCAAATAAGTAAATAATTTCAAGATTTTTTTCCCAATGTGATATTTGCTTTAAATACTGAATCTATTCCAACATCTCTAGATGATTTTTATCATCCCTTCCAACCCAAACTATTCCATGGTTCTATGATCTCTATTTTTAATTCCTCCTGTTTGCAGCACTCCAAGTGTACACAGGTTATTTGCAGCTTCTCAAATTGGAAGGGAGAGCTGAAAGTTTTGCTCATAAACAGTCAAACCAAGGGGACACCTCATCCTGGGAGACTTTTATATATTAAGCTGGCAGTAGCATTCAAAATAATCTTCCTATTCTCATTTATCCTGCAGCCCACTTGAATGCATAACAACAGACATGGGAATATTATTTATTGGTAACTAGGACTTTCTGTGCGTGGTCCTTTTAGAAACTCCACCTTTAAAAATCCACTCCTACCTGCTTTGCTAATGAATTCTTCTCAATACTAATACAGTGCATAAACAACTCTGTTTTGTAGCACACCTACTTGACTTTCTCAGGGCAATACACTTTTCAGGTGTTTCTGAGCAGTGGCTCTTTATTTGCAAACGTGTGCCAACAGGGTAGAGATTCTTTCCATCCTTTGTTTGTATGCTTTCTGTTGGAAAGGAAAGAATTTAAAGTGGTCTCTCTCTTGCTTTTCCTTTACAATGGGGGACAGCTGCCTCTTGGTAAACAAGCACTCAGATGCCTTGGAGAAGAACTCCAGAAAAGGCTGTGCAGTAACAAAAAATATACACCAACATGCAGGGCACCCTTTCAGCCTCCCTCTCTCTCTGTTAACCAATTCAGAACACACTAAACTATTAAAGAAGAACATTAAGCTTTGGAGTAGATGCGAAGTTTTACGCCTTGTCACTACCTTCAGTTTCCAAAGCTGGTAAGCAAGTATGAAATAAAAAAAAAATAAAAAAAAAATAAAGAAAAACAACAACAACAACAACAACAACCAGCAAAAAAAACCTTTCAAAAAAACACACAAAAAAAATCAAATCACAAAATAAACCCCACACACTGCCACCACCACTAACAAAAACAAAACCCCATGAAAACCAAACAAAAGGAAAAAAAGAAAAGCAAATTAAAAAGCTCCCACTGGTCTGGTGAGGATTCTTTATTTGTAATGCTCAGGGGATATAGGCAAATAAATGTTTTGCTTTTTCAGGTAGCTTGAAGTTGAGACTGGGTGATGAGAAGGGCATTATACTTTACCTGGGAAGCCAGTATCTATGCTAAATATAAAGGAAAGCAGACAAAAAAAAAAACACCCCACATGGTTATTCTTTACCTGGCAATGCAGTATGTGTGCTAAATATAGAAGAAAATGCACAACATATAAGTAACATAAAAACATATATATTTATGTATATGTATTTGTACTTCAAATCCCACAGCTTAAGTTCCAGCTGCCTTGAATGACTGCAAATTTTAAATGGGGTTTTGATAGAAATTCTTGTATTTCAACTGTCAAGGGATGTAGCAGGTCAAATCCCAAGCAAACATGAATGATAAACTTCACTTGAGAAAAAAAGGACACGAGGAAAAGAAGAAAGGAAAAGTTCTTGGGTCTTTTGGTTAACCAACCTAGGCAGCACACAGGTCTCTCTTATTGTTGTTCCTGGAATAAAAGCAGGTATAACCTTTGGTTTTGAGTTTCACTCACTTCTACATCCCTTCAGCATAAGCCTGTTTTGGGGAAATATTCATTCAGAGATTTAAAATGGATAAATTGTTATATTAAAGCAACCATGAGAAAGCATATGACAAGCATATTAGCACAAGGAACGTTACAGGAAATATCTCATTATTTTTAACAGTTCCCTAGCAAGGTAAGGAAGAATTACCATTGATTTACAGTACAGGGTACTGAGAGGTGCATTTGCTCAGCACAATACAAACCCTGAGCTGGGCTAAACAAGGACAGCAGGTCAGAAAGTGCATTTGCCATGGCGAGCTCAGGGGTGGAGGTGTTGCTCTCAGGTGCAGATTTGCTGCAATCCAGCCATGACAAAGTGCAGGTCTGTGATGTCCCACCTTTACAGGCAGACCCAGCATGGCTGAGTCCCTCTGTGGCAGAGAAGGTCAGAGTGAAGGAGAGGAGCCCACAGCTCACCCCTCATTCTCAAGGGTGCAAACTGAAGGCATTTTCCTCTGGATAAGCCACTGGGCTATCTCCACTATGAGCACACAAAGTAAATGGCGTTCTGCTTTAAGGGAGAGAGGTGAGATCCTCTTGCTCTGATTCCAGAAAGGAACATCAGAGCCCATGTGGCAACCCTCCTGCTTGGCAGCTCCATGTGCCATATCCTAATAGGATGCAAAACACCTGCCTGGCAGTATCAGGATTATTGGAGCTGAGCTCATGCATTGCACGGCTTTTTCTAATGAATCCCTCTTTAGCATACATTTATGCCAGTTGACAAAGTGAAAGAAGCAATTCCTTTAAATATTGAGCATTCATACGTAAATTGCAGCCTAGTGGAATCTTCTCCTATCCAAAAGCAATCCTTTATCTATTTCTGTTATATAAGAAAAGCAAATAATTTCTTATCGGTTGACTTTGAAATACAGGCAAGTGTTCAGTAGGAGTATTATGAAGTGTCAGCTTTTCTACAGCATTTACTTTTCATGCTCTTAATTTCTCATTTCATTATCTTGTCTTATTCTCTTGCCATGTCAGTGTTTTGATTCGATGGCTTCCATGTGACAAGAGCTCTTGCTGTGTGAGCGATACAACCGCAGCTTTAAAAGTGGTACAACTTCCTATTAAGGCAGAGGCCCTTCCTCAGGAATTTCTTAAAGCTGCAACTGAGACAAGGCATAAACCAGGGAAACTTTGATATGCACAGCAAGCTAAGCCCTCCTGCAGTCCCTGCCACGGATTGCTCTGCAAAACCTTTCTTTGTGTTCCTGATTTGCAAAGGTTTGATCTGTTATTGGCCTGGCAAGGCAGAAAAGGCACATTACACTTTATCCCTAAATGCTCTCACTTCAGTCAGCAAGATGCTCAATGGCTTCTTACAGAAAAATATCATTATTACTTTAATACTTGAAGAAAGGGCAGTAATTTTTCCTTGCCTTTTCCTTGGGGTCCTTACCCCAAGCAGAGAATACAAAGCACAACCTGGACAGGGTCTGTTTCTGCCAATAATGGCCAAGCTGATGTCCTTGTCCTCAGAAATAATCCAAGGGAGGCATCCAGGTTAGTGGTGGCCATTGGGAATCTCAAGGCCACTTCTGCTGCTCTCAGGGGCAGTGTGGAAAAAGTAAGGCCTCAGTGGGTCTTGAAAAGGCAGGACAGAGTACAGAACCTTCACAGAATGAGGATGAGTGTGGGAGGCCATGAAGATGCTCTGAGGGCTGGGACACCAGCTGGATCCAGGCTGGGAGAGTTGGAGCTGTCCAGCCTGGAGAAGAGAAGGCTCCAGGGGGACCTCAGAATCCTATCCAGTGTCTAAAAGAGCTCCAAGAGAGCTGGAGAGGGACTCTGCACAAGGAGCACAAGTGGTAGGACAACAGGGAATGTTTGTAAACTGATAGAGGCCAGGTTATATTGGATATTAGGAAGGAATTCTGCTCTCTGAGGGTGGTGAGGCCCTGGCACAGGTTATCTGAAGAAGCTGTGGCTTCCCCATCCCTGAAAATGTTCAAGGCTGTGTGGACAGGGCTTGGTATAGTGTTGGAACTGAATGATCTTTAAGGCACTTTCCAGACCAAACCATTCTGTGGTTCTAAGTCTGGCATTTCTTTGTTAGAAAGGAGAGAGGAATGAGTAAAAGCAGTTAACTGATCCCAAGTGTATCATGAGAAACAGACCTGGAAGAAGAAAGTCAGCTTCTCTGAAGTACTCCATTTGATACAACACCAAGAATATCTTGATAGAGAAGTAGTTGGGGTTTTTCTCTTGTTTAGCAAAAGATACATCAGAAGATCCAGTCATAACCTTTCTACCTTCTGTCTTTATCCTCTCACCAGATCATATTTTGGAAAGGAAATGCTGCAAACCTCACACCCAAGGACTCACTTTAGGAATTCCACTGCACACAAGTGACATGAGGAAGAATTGCTCACGAGGAGCAAGCAAGACCCTGGAAAGGGAACAGTGCAGTGCAAGGGCAGTGCCTGACCAAATGTATTCAGTGGGATCAGAGCAGCCCCCATCTGTACCACAGCTCCTTTGCAGGAATGAGGCACACAAGCTTTCATCTCTTCAGAGGAAACTTTAATTAGCATAATGGGAAATTGCACCACTGGAATGAGCAGAATCGTTTGTGTACATTCCAGCTGCATTTATGCTGTGAGCTGACTCACAACTCAGAGCAACTCGACTCCAAGATCTCCTCATTTGCCAATCTAGAGGAGGAATAGGCCAGATTCCCTAAGCAGATGAGAAGGCTGGAAGTTTTCCTCCTGTTCTGTAGAGCTGTTATCACTGACAATAACTGACAATAAAGTTTGGGACAATAACAGGCACAGGATGATACCAAGGCTCAGGGATGGGCTTGAGGAAGGCTGTATCCACCTCTGGTGTTCTCAGCACATGGAAGGACATGGACGTGTTGGGTTAAATCCAGAGGAGGCCACCAAGGTGATCAAAGGGGTGGAGAACCTCTCCTATGTGGGAAGACTGAGACAAATGGAGAGGAGAGGAGAGGAGAGGAGAGGAGAGGAGAGGAGAGGA
>QUSF01000001.1:65795456-65832495 GCA_003676055.1 Chloebia gouldiae | reverse complement strand
TGCTCAGAAGAGCTGTGGATTCCTCATCCCTTGAAATGTTCAAAGCCAGGTTGAATTGGGCTTTGAGAAACCTGGTGTAGTGACAGTTGTACCTGCCCATGGCTAGGGGCTGGAACTAAATGATTTTTGAGGTTGCTTCCAACTCAAACTAATTCTCATATGATATGATCTTTTAATCACCTCAAAACTCCTCTCAAAAATAACTGCAGTGTTTGATTGGTGTGAGCCAAAGGAGAAGGGGGTCAGAGAAGGTGCTGAGGGGTCACCAGGCTGTGATTCACCTCTTGTAAGAGCACGTGTCAGGTGAGGACAAGGAAGAGCTGAGATGGGGCAAATGTCCATCTGGACACCTCATACTGCTGTGTGCACACGGTGTCCTTGACATATTCCCAAATTCTCTATTGGCTTATTCCTGAAAAATTATTCTAATAAAGCCTGCACATCTTGGTGCAGATGGGACTACCAACTGAAATTGATACACAGATACATTATTGAAAAATTATAGTTACATATTTCAGAGTCAAATTATTTCTTTGTTCACAGACTTGTTTTTCCAGCCTCTTTGGCATGGTGAAATGGAGATGTTGTGCCATATCCACCTTGAAAAGAAATTGTCATCTTTAGAGGTGGGAAGAAAGAGGTGCAAAAGGAGTGAATTTAAGCCATATCTTCAGATTTATCTTATTCATACAGCTTGAAAACAGAAGTGTCTTTTTCTTCTATCTTATTTTAATCACTCTGTTTTCATTTTTCCAAACTTGAGACTTATTTTAATTAAAAAAAGCATACTTTATAATTAGAAAAATGATTAGGTTAATCAACAGCTATTCAATTCAAGTGGCATTCTGGAAATTAAATTTGTAACTGTTCTGATTGAGCTCAAATACCAGCGCAGTATCTTTGGTTTTCTAAATCAATATATTTGAGAATGGATAACTTGGACTACTTATGATTCTAGGTTAAATTCTTCAGGAATATTGGCTGAGGAAATTATGTACATGGCTGAGTTTCTGTATGCAGATGGAAAATTATATCCTTCAAAACAAGAGGATGTGAAGCTTGTTGATGTGAAACAAGGGATTAAAATTCTTTGTCTGATCCAGGGAATTTGTCCTGTGTGTTGATCCTATCTTAACTTTGTCCCGATTATAAGGATACACAGCCATTTCCACAGGGATGAAAAATTGTTCATTTATGGTCAATTTGAAGTGAAATTGTTTATTTGTTTGTAGGTCAGTCAGTGAACTGAAATACCCCTTTTCATGTGCAATCCTTGTTCTGCATAAAACAAAACCAGGGCAGAGATGCTTTGATTTCACAGAAAAAGCCACACTGTAACAAAGCTTGGACAAGAACCTGAAGGGAGAAAGTAAGAAGTGGATCAGGATGTGACAGAAATCTGCCCAGGTGAAAAATACATACCATAAAACCTCTGACACTCAGCACAGATAGTTAATGAATTGAAGAACAACAGTAAAAACACTTGAAAAACATTTCCATATTTTTGCAGAATTTTTTGTCCTAATGAAAAAAAAAAGCTGAAAAATGGGAAAAAGAACAACAGGAATGTTAATAAAATAAAAAATGCAGCAGGGGAGAGGGGGCAAAAAAGAGAAGTCTGAAACACTCTTTCTCTAAAAAAACCAGCTGAGCTGGAATATCTGGTACCCCATTAGCACTGGGAAACTAATTTCTGAATTACCTCTACTTATTTGCCTCACTTATAGAATACATAATTTCAGCACTTGGTTTCTCGTATATAGTCTAAGTGCTGGGAATTCATGTTTTCCTGAAGGCTTCCTGGTCATTGCAAATCTCCAGTACAAACACCACAGGGTGTTTATTCAGGGATCCTTATTCCCCAGAGAAATTATTCTGGTTCACACATTTTTAAGGACCTCAAGGCTCTGGCAGTTATTATGAGGAGTAAACACATGGACAAGGCTTCCTTAGTCCACAATAAGAGCTTGCTTCTTTGTTTGCTGTTAAACCTGAACAAAAAAATATTTAAAGAAGTGGAGAATGAAAAGCAAATCTATTAAAGTTGTTATGTTGCAGTGCTTCCATGAATCAATATTTTCCTGGGTTTCCTGATTTTGACTAAGCTGGAAATTGTTTCCTGACTCTAATGCTTCAGGCCCTGGAAATTCTTCTTAGGTTAGAGGTGTGCCCACTACAAATGAGGGCAGCATTGACTGTAAAACCATTGGTTTATGTCCAAGAGTGAGCATCTCTCCCATGGATTTGTCAGTCTCAAACATATCCTACCAGAAAGGTTTGGAGAAGGCCTCCTTTGAGTGTTTGTTCAGTCAGTTCTTGGGGTTTTTTTTTCCTAGTTTCTGAAGGGCCTTGAGCTTTTCAGATTCACCTGAGATTGCCCCTGACAGTAAACAAACACAAGGAAGATAAGAGATTTATCTTATCCCCACCAAAAAAAAAAAAAAAAACCAAAAAAAAACACCTCTAGGAACATGATAGCAAAATTGGAAATAACCAGAGAAACATAAAAACCAATAAAAGGTGAAGTGAGATTACAGTGTTTCTTTTTCTGGCTGCCACTTTGGATTGCTCTGTGGGACACACTGTGTTGGGATCCAAGGTCACGAGCCCTTCTCCCATCTGACAGTTTCTATTCAGAATTGACAACCTCCCTAAACATCTTTCCTCACTGACTCTCAAGGCTTTTCTATCTATGATTAAGTTTTACTGAAGTTTCTCAGCAGATTTTAAGGTTTCCCCAGGCTCTCTTGTAGTTTAGGAAACCTTATCCTTCTGCAAAATTCTCCATCTGCTTCCTGTCTGCCACAAATGCAGATGGAGCACCACTGGTGGAAGCGATGATAGTTTCACTTTGATTTGCAGACAGAACATTTGTAGGGTTGATTCATCCTCCCCCAAGGACTTTTACCTCCAGAAGTCAAGGGAATATCACTTTCCTTCTCTCATATTACAAATGAACACATCATCCAAGTTCAGTTTGTAGTTCACCACCCTGGACACAAAGAAGAAATATTTAGGACAGGATGCTCAGACCCCTCTACCTGCATCCCCCCTCCCTCAGCAGGGTTACTTTAGGGCTTGCCACGAGGATATCCAAGAAGTCCTTTTCCCTCCTACATCTGCCAGGGAATCACCCTGCACCCCATGAAGGAGACTCATGATCACATTCATTTATTAAGTTTACCAGATGATGATGATGATGATAACAGTATGAGAATGATGAGGTATTTGAACAGTCTAAACCTGCTTTGCTGGTGACTCAGACCAGGAAACAAAGGCTTCCAACTTCACTGGCAGTAACCTACCATCTTCCTGAGAAGAATTATCTTCAGGGGAAGGTGTGAGTTGAGGGGGAAATAATGTCATAGAACCAATTAGGCTGGATCAGTTAATCCAACCATTAGCCCAGCACTGCCAAAACCACCACAAAAACATGTCCCCAAGTGTGGATATTCTCAGTTCAGTCAGAGAGAAAAAGGGAAATATTTCTGCGAGGCTAAGACTGGGAAAATGTACGAGAGGAATGTAAACAATCTGTTATCTTGCTTTCCGTTTATATTGCTTATAGATATGTTCTACCACACTGACATAAGTCCAGTGTACAAATCAGGTGAAATGTTTTTACTTTAAGACCAATGGAATTAATGTTCACGATGTTCTCTATAAAAGAGAGAGTACTTTTGAATAAATGCTCATTTTGCCTTCTGAAATCGTGGGAGTCATTTCGCCCATCCCTGGCTCAACAGCATCACCCAAGTGGCACATCTATGCGTCTTTTAAGTTCCTCCAGGGATGGTGACTCCAGCACCAAGGCTGCCCTGGGCATCTTGGTCCAATGCTTGACAGCCCTTTCTGTGAAGAAATAGTTATGGCTGCAAAAGCAGAGGTGTTTTTAGTCTGCTCAAATGCCATGCATTCATCAACCCCCAGGGATGGAGGAAACCATTGAAGAAAAACTTTCAGAGTGCCATCAGATGATGTGATGGGTACCTGTGCAAGGGTGGTAGACTGGACACCTGAATTATCCTTCTGATCTGGCACTGCTTTGAAAAACCCAACTGTGGAAATGTCTCACCAACTCTCTGTGTCCTTCAGTGCATTTCCTAACACATGTACAGAAAGTGAAAACTCTGTATTCATGTCTGACATGACTAAAATATTAGATTCCTGTCCTGGTCAGGAGTCTTCTAAATACAAATCATAAGAATCTTTACATGCCTGTAAGAAACAATATTTATATGCTAGGAAATATTTTAAAATAGGAGAACAGAAGTCTTGTTTTTCTGCTCACCATGAAGCAAATCAATGAGGTCAACAGGAACAAGTGTAATACAACAACTCTCATTTATTCCTGCTTTCCCATCTGCCTACAGTATAATTACACACACAAAAAAAAAAAACCCAAAACAATAAAAATACATTGATACAGTTACTAACTCAAGCACTCATAGCTTTGGAAATGCTACAATGGATTTTAACTGTTAGTGAATTATTAATCCAATCTGGCAACATAATTTAGATCCCACATACATTTATGCTATTATTCATATTGTTTTTGACCATAAAAATATCTTTTTGCTTTCATTTTTGGGGAACTCCACCAGGAAACTTGGTATATGATGATATTTGTTATTATTTGATGATGAGAGGAAAACAGTGAGAGTTTGAATCATATTTTTCTCATATGATGACCTAAAGCTGTGTAAACCCTTTCCATTCTGCAAAACAGGATCCCACATTCCTCAGGCCTATAGATTCCACAGGTTCTATGTTCTGAACCACAATTAAAACTCTTCATCTGCAATATTCAACCTGCTACACTCCAGAACTCTTAGTCCAAAGAAAATCCTGCTCAGCTTTTGATTTGGGAATTCTGCTTTTAGTGTTAGTCTAACCTCCAAGGACCAGCACTTTGTTCAGATTTAGATTGGTTTTTCAAGGATGAAAAAGCTCCTTTAAAATGCTCATTGGAAGCAAAAGGAATAGAAAATCCCCAGGATTTTTTCAGAAATGTTGAAACAACTGAAATATTTTATTAACATAACTCCTGAAAATGGGCAAACCCACTTTGATTAAGTTTTCCAAAACTAAAGACACGATCTGCTAAGGCAACTGCTGGGGGGAAAATGTTAACCTAGGAATAAGAGGTTGTTGTAGATAACCAAATATCAATTTTTGAATGGAAAACCTCTGCCGACCCTTCCCATCTGACACCAGTGCTCTGCTGTTAGGATCATACTTGATACAATCCAGTAATTAAAATAAATAAGAAGGTCTCAATGGGTAGGGAGATAATTTCAAAATTCCTTGCTCACTTGTTCAATCCCAGAAGTGATGTTATGATGTCCTGGGGATAAAAAAAAAAAAAAGGAGATAAATGAAAATGGATTTGGAGACTCAGTCACAGCAGCATTAATTCTGTGTAACACAAAATTATCACAGCATTCTCAGTGTTCTTATAAGACTGAATAAGATTAAATGCTGTCATCTTTACGAGTCTTTATCTTCATATCTAGAATTCCAGGAGGGAGCTCAGCAAATCCACTACATGATAAAAGGGAATATAATACTTGATTATTTCACCATGTAGTAACTAGGAGAATATTTCTACTTAGGGAGAAGAACCCACAGGCAGAAATGGGCTCAATCTACCCTGGTGCTGAGCTGAAAACATCAGATCCTTATTATCTGCCATGCTATACCAAAGCTATTTGTCTTCCCTCCCAGGATTATTGATCCCCATCAGGAGCTCAGCACCAGGAGTCTGGACTGCTGGCTTGGCACAGCATGAGGTGGAGAAAAGTTGAGTCAATATTCACCTTCTCATGCAAATAAAGTCAGAGGTTTCAGAAGAGCTTGTCAAGGACTGTGGAATGATCTGCACCAAGGCTAAGGATTCTCGAGTGCCTTACAAGGTACTCAAAGCACAGACTTTTTCCACAAAAATACTGGAGAAAAATCAATTGAGCCTGTAAGGAAATGTTGTGCTGCCTATACAATTCGTCTTGGAAAAGGACAATAGAAAGAAGGAAACCAGCACCACAGATATTATTCATACTGAACTATATCCCTTAATACACTCCTAAGGGTTGTACTCATGTTGTAACAACACAAACATTAAAGCAGCAGAATGGATTTCCAAGGGTTTAACTTCATGAGTCAAACCTTTTACTAACATCATCCTTCTGGCAATTTTCTTGCTGTAAACATTGTAATCAGAGTTCCACTGACATTTCTATTTCAGTCTCATTCCCAGCTGCTGGTGAGTTTTCTGATGGGTGTTGACATAATTCAGAGAAACTGTAAATGATGATCCAAGCTGTTCTCACTCTCAACTGGCCTGTAACCTGTACAGGAGTGAGATTATGGAGAATTAGCTTCTCTTATCCCTGAAAATCCTGTGATTTTCCCTGCCCCTTGGAAAGGTAAAATAATGACCTTAATTTTTTCAGCATCTGAATCAAAGTGATTGTTTCAAGTTCATTTATTCCATGTGTCACAAAGAGAAATCTGAGGCACGGTGCACATTGCACATTTCCTTCCCCTGGCTTATCTTATATCTTATTTGCTGCCAAGTTGTCCAATGCAAATAAACTGTGATTTCAAGGGGAAAGTCAGCAAAGAAGTGTTGTGGATTTGATGGATATTTATTTTGACTTTGTGACTGGAGGCAGAACACAAAGCAGGGAATATCTGAACAGCCTAGAAATGAATACACAGTTGTCATTTCTCCAGTCACTGGCCCAGGTGATCTCATTAACAGAAGCACATTTTATCAGTGGAGATTGTTGCCATAATGACTTGATCAAAGTAAATGCTTCACTGGGTACACACACACAGTCAGAGCCAAATATTCCAAGCAGCCTGGACATGTTATGGTACAGCTGAAAGAATTTTACTTTTTTCCTGCGCTATTAATATCTTCCCATCAGCTAATGTATTTTTCCTTCTGTGCTCAGAGATGTCTCAGCAGGGAGCAGAGACTTGCTGGAGTCCCTCAGGGTATTTAAAGCTACACAGGGAGTAGGGCAGCTTCTTAAAGACACATGGTTTATCTTAGATAAGTTAAGATTACTTAACTAAGGTGACAACAGCAACAAAAGGTCAGTGCAGGATACAGTACAGTACTCTGTATTCTGTCAATTCTGCTTTGATAGAAATGCCAATTTCATAAAGGTCTATTTGCTTGTTTCTTCTTTCAGGTAGTTATGTTTTAATGAAAATGGAAATGGGAAAAAGTTTATCTGTTTCAGGGATTTTTTTTTTTTTGTAGGATAAGTCTAAATGCACTCCAGATTAGTCAATGACAGCTGTTTGAGCACTGGAGGAAATGAAGTCTCTCTTTCTCTATCTTTAAGTCTTACAAGGAGACAGGAACTGGCATTTTCTTGCCAAACTGTCCTTTCCCTCCAAGATTTCAAATGGTGCTCCTTTAGTTTTTATGTGGAACAAAACCAAACCTTGACACCTTCGCCTTTTGGTAGAAGACAATTCTCCATTCTGGGCAGCATCTGGCCTTGCACAGAATAGGGGAGAGATGCCATTCCTGTGTAATGCTCCTTGCACAGCCATTTTCACAGCCAGCCTTGACAATGCTGGAAGTTCTGCTCTTCTTCTTCAAGTAGGATCAGGGCTTAACCCCTTCATTCTGTGCCCTACATTATTTTCACATGACAAGGTACTTATAGGAAGATCTTTAAGGGAAATTTTTTCATGAATTGGCACTGCTGTGTTTTAGGAGTGTTTAGTTATCCTCTCCTTCCATACCCATAAAACCCATTCTCAAATGTGAGCTCATGTCCAACAACTCTTTCTGTATTGTTGGTCTCTGACTCCAGGAAATCTCCCTCTTCCCCTGCAAGTTGATTTGTGAGATTTTTGCACTCACACAAATATCTGAAGTCATGTCAGTGCTCTCATAACCACTCCAGACAGGAAACTACCTCTTGTGATGTGGCCTATGATAAAATGTTATTTCTTTTATTCAGTGATTTGTATTTTCTGTTCTGTCCCCTTTATGTGTCCATTTACTTTTCTGACCAGCATTTAATAAAATCTGGCACAGACACAGATGATTTTGTCTGCACCACTTAACTGTTCTGCACCTGAAAGAAAATCTTGAATGTAAGAGCATTGGGTGGGCAGCAAAAATAGACCTCATTTTATTTCTCACCTCTTAGAAATCTCTTTATTATTTCCTTGTTTCCAGCACACTCATCCCTAAAGGCTCTCTATTTGTCACCACTCAAATGCTAATTTTATTAGACTATGCTGCACATGGAATTACTTTCATTGCCTACTTGTTTCCCTCATGTATGATTAACTTTTGCCTCCAGATTCTTATATAATACTCAATAGAGAAATATCATGGTATTCAGGGTGTTTGGGTAAATAATCCTCAAACTCTGCAAGAAACTTGGATATTATGACCATTTCATTAACAAATAGAGAAATGAGAGCTGCAGGTTTCACTGCCCTTCTGCCAGTGAATTTGATTCCAGATAAACCAAGGGGCTTGTGATGGGTTTGCTGCTTATGTGACCAAGATGGGAATTGAGCCACCATTTCCTGGGGCTACATCCTGTGCCAATCCAGAAGAACATTCATTTTTCCTCTCAGTGATTTAACATGAAGCAAAATGTGACACGATGGCTCTGCAGCAGATAAAAGAGAACAATCCCAACCACATGTGTCACAGTGCTGGTATAACATCAGTGAATCCTGGGGTTGAGGGACTTTGAAACAAAACTCCAGTGGGTTTGGATGCTTATGAGAGAGTTGAGAGGAAGCAGTGCTTGAAATTCTGCAGACAATACAGAGAAAAAATGTGCAAGAATAATAATCTTTTTGCCGGGGTGTGTACTTCTAGAAGCACACCCTCTACTTCCATGGCTCTTTTGGTCACTTGGGTTTTTCTAAGGAAAAAAAGAAACATACCTGGAAATGCCTTAACTCTTCCCAGATGTATCTGGCTTCAACACACAACAAAGCTCTCCATTCCTCAATTCTATAGAGATACAGAATATATAGTTATAAATCAGAAAGGAATCCTTAATCCTTCACATGAGGATACAGCTTTTATATACTAGCAAGGAATCAGGAGTCTGCTCTGACTGACATGAGGGAATAAATCTGCTTCTCAGCATGAGTTACTGTAAAAAGGTTCTGGCATCTACAGCAGAAGTGTGGTCCCTCACAGAGCTTTGGGCTTCCTCTCCTCCTTCTGTCTCTTGAATTCATTGTCCTGGAGTGATCTCCTCCCAGATGGGTCCCTCCCTTTGACTCTCTTACCCCACAACTCTCTGAAGATGAGACAGATTCACACCTGAGGATGGAGCCCACAGTGGTCACAGGATTCACTGCTGCCTTTAGAACATCCACATCATGGAGCCTCCCCCAAACCCATCCACCAAGCCGTCAGTGTTCCCACTTCTGCTCTGAATGACACAGTCTGCCCCAGTATGGAGACAATTTCTCCCAGCACAAAGGCCAGTGGCACAGCCTGAGGAGGCAGGTGGGCTGCTTCAGCCTCACCCTGCTGATCTGGCCAAAAACCAGCACTTCCACATGTCTGGCATCATCTGACCCCATAGAGGAATAGGCCACATCCTCACTAATTGCTTTGTCCTCTACTTAAAAGAAGAACATATAAACATAAAATGTATCCTGGGGGACTGGGTCCAATAATCTGTACCAAGAGATGCAAATAAGGAGGCAACACAAACATGGCCACTGACTGCAGTCCTTTCCTTTTGTAGTGTCACAAATTCAATACTTAATTTATTAGAGATAGTAAAGAACATAACTCCTGCCTATTCTCTGCATTCCCAAATATTCCGACATGATTTTGGCCATGTTATTTTTCTATTTTCAGTCTTCACAAGTCCTGTGGCAACAAAGCTCCAGACATTCACAGACACTCTGTTTAAACAAACATCTAGAGTTATAGAGTCATAGAATAGCTTGGGTTGAAAGGGACCTTAAAGATCATCTCATTCCAGCCCCCTGCCATGGGCAGGAACACTTTCCACTAGACCAGTTGCTCCAAGACCCATACAACCTGGCCTTGGACACTTCCAGTGCAGCCACAATTTCCCTGGGAAATCTGTTCCAGTCTCTCACCACCCTCACAGGGAAGAATTTCTTTCTAATATCTCATCTAAACCCACCCTCTGCCAGTTTGAAACCATTCCCCCTTGTCCTGTCACTCCAGGATCTTGTAAATAGTCCCTCTCCATCTTTTTGTGTCAGCTCCCCTCAGGAACCAGAAGATCACAATTAGGTCACCCCTAAACCTTTTATTTTCCAGACTGAACAATCCCAGTTCTCTCAGCATTTCCTCACAGCAGAACTGCTCCATCCCTCTGATCACCTTGGTGGCCTCCTCTGGACTGGCTCCAGCAGCTCCACATCCTTTCTGGGTGGGGGATCCCAGAGCTGCATGCAGCTCTGCAGGTGGGGTCTCACCACAGTGCAGTAGAGGAGCTGAATACCCTAATTTATGTACTTTTGTTTGTTTGTTCATTTTAAATCCATGTCCTGTAGTTTCAGAGAGTTTTCCCTGCTCATTGGATTGAATTGATCTCATCCACCACCGTTTTTATTACAATAGATACTTAAGGATACTGCCCTCACATTTTTCCTCTCCAAACTAAAGATTCCCTAACTTAATATTGTCTCTCCATAAAGAAACTTCTCCTTTCCATCAGCAGAGTGAATTGTCCTCCTCTGCATCCCTTTTAGCTGGTGATTTGGGTTTTTTCTTTAAACTTGAGTTAGTTTGTGCTTCTGCATGACAAAAGTGTTTTTTCCACAAAGATGTTCAAACTTGGTTCTACAATACTAAAATATAGGGAACATGCAGCTTCCCCTGCTTGTTTGTTGCAGTGACTAATAGTCCCTACTGCTAAAAAATGCCAGTTATTACTGTTTGCTTGTCTGTCTCTGCCTGCTGCTCCGTCTTGAAATGTGTTTTCCTGGTAGGCTGAAAGTACTCTTTACCATCCAGTATTTTGTCTTTACAAAAGCCTTTTATATCTGGTGTACAAAGCACTTTCCAGGCTTTTTTTTTTTACCCT
The DNA here is from genome assembly GCA_003676055.1 of Chloebia gouldiae. Taxonomy (NCBI): domain Eukaryota; kingdom Metazoa; phylum Chordata; class Aves; order Passeriformes; family Passeridae; genus Chloebia; species Chloebia gouldiae. The sequence goes on along the minus strand of QUSF01000001.1, from coordinate 65,821,417 downwards.
CTTTTTCTTTCGCAAAGTGAAACAAATTGAGTTCTTTACATTGATCAGTGCCCAGTCCTATATCCAGACTACAAATCATGTCTGGGCATCATTTCCAGAGCTGGTGTCCCCATTGCACAACTGTGGGTGGGGAAATAGCATCAGCTTGTCTTTCATGCACCCAAGATCTCATTAGCACTGGTTTCCCATTAGCTCTGCAGCCCAGGGAACATTAAATAAGTGGCTCATCTACTGTGTCATGCAGATGCTTTCCAGTGCTTTCCCCTGATTTGTATGTCAGGATGTCCTCTTCTGCTCTTAGATGTAGAACCATGCCTTCAGCAACCACAAATGCTGGTCTTCTGCAAGGGATGCAAACAAGAAGCTCTAGGCAGGTTGGCAATTTTAGTCTGAACAATCCACTATATCCCTAATCAGCTGTGTCTAAGTAAATTATAATGTAGGTAAGGTGCTCCCTTGGGAGGCTGGAGTGTAGGTAGGGGCTGGTTTTCTTCTTAATGGGTGAACACTCTAAAAGCATGAGTTTTAGGAGGGCTTCCCAGCCTGGTTTTTGCTCTTAGTACATCCAGTGACTTGCAAGAAGAAGACTCCCAGCTCCCCATGAGGTGAAGGTACAAAAGACTCATGCTTGAGGTCCCACTTGTCATGAGTATGAGCAGATGGATGAGGCACATCAATACTGCAGTGTTTTGTTATGTGTCTGGATATTACAGTTTCAGGTACTGATGTAGCTTTAGACACTGTCACATAATGACAGGAAACTGCAATTATTCTGTACCTTAGTGAGAGTATTCAATTCCAAGATTTTGGATTAAATTTCTGCCTGTAGTATTTTTTGTTTTGATCCAGGTTTTTCATGTTATTGCCTTTTTTTTAACTCAAGCATTGAAAGCATACGCCTTGAATTGCTGAGAAGATACATCTCTTCTTGTCCCTCTCTCTGTGTTATACAGAAAAAAGATTGATGGTAAATTGCCAGTGCTGCTGAACAGAGATGAAGCTTTAGTCTTCATTTGTGTGCACGCTTTTGTACAGGCCCACACACTACTAACCTTACAGAAGATGAAAGTGTTCTTAATCGGAGCAGAAAACATGGAGAAAAATATTACACAGTGTAGCCAAGAAAAAAATCTCTTCGTGGCTCTCAGTTTAGGAGACATTTGTTCTGTCCTCCTTTGTAGTTTGTTTTGTTTTGACTGTTTTTGCTGTTTTTGCTGTTGTTCAATTTTCTGCAAGAAAGCAATTAAGTTAATAGAAATTGATTTGTGTATCTACAGTTATGTACAGGGAGGTTGGGCTACTCTGGGCACATTTATCACAAACAAACTTTCCTTTCATGGTTTCTTACTGAAATCATTTATTAAAGTCCACTTTGGCTTCACTCTGGTCTAATTTTTACCACCACCACATCCAAGAGCACACCTCAGCCCCTTCTCCAGCTTTTGCTTTTACTGGAAAGAGTAGAATTTATCAATTCAAGAAAAATGGAAGCAAGGTATAATAAATAGCATAAAATCAAACATCACTATTTCATTCCATAGCTTCAAACAACTTTACAATCAGTGATTTCCACCTCAGAATAACCTTGAGAATGAGGAATATTATTGTCCTTGGTCAAATATTTCCCTGAGGATGTGAGCAAAGAATTTTTCATGTAAACCAGCATCACATTGGGACTACGCTAACTTTTATCTGCTGAGGTTCTGCTATAAAATAAAACTCAGGGGGCCAAACAAACATAAGCAAAAGTTATTTCTTTGCAGGATAATCTCATGGAGAGATACACACCATCCTTGTTATGCAGAATGGGTTGAAGCCTATGTCAGAAATTGCTAATTATAGCAGCCAGCTCCATATTTGTGGTGTTATTCAGCTGCATCAACCTCTTTCCATAGTGTAATTCTATGCAGAAGGGCAGGATACCTTCCTGTGTGCACCCTGTGACCTCAGATGTGTTTCCCCCAGGGCTGTTTGTCCAGGCAGAATAACTCCTCAATCAAACACCTCCCACCTTTTCAGTGGTTTGCTGAGCCCCACCAAACCCGTGGTGTCCCTGTCAGCTCTGCACGAAGCTTTCTCGGAGGAACTGTCAGCAAAATGTCCTTTCCTATCAAGCCCTTGGTGAAATCAAAGGTAACAGAAAGGATTGTCCTAAGAGATTCAGGAGCAGGAGTTGGCTAAAAGAAGGAAGAAGACAAGAAGAGGTTGTAGATGTGAATATAGAATCACAGAATGTTTGGGTTGGGAGGGGCCTTAAAGATTGTTTCATTCCACCCTCCTGCTGTGGACAGGGACACCTTCCACCAGACCAGGTGGCTCAGAGCTTCATCCTGGCCATGAACACTTCTAGGGTTGGAACATCCAAAATTCCTCTGGGCAACACTACCCAGTGCCCTGCTATATTGCCCAAAGGAACTCCACAGTGCTGCCATGAAAAACTGACAGGGGGCACCTTGTGCTGGCAAGGCTTAGCAGGAAATGCAGATAAATTCCAGCCCAGGGCTGGGCACGACATCCATGGCAGGTGTCTGACAGCTAAACCCACTCTTTCCTTATCCTGCACCTCTCTGCTCCTCTGCCGTCAGAAACGCTTTCCCAAAAATTACAGTAAAAGGCATCTCACAAATGTGGGATGAAGACTTAAACTCGTCTTTGTACAACACCATGTGCATGAGGAGCATCCAATAATCAGTGAGGGTGTGGAAGCATTCCTTGGCACAGATTGAATCAAAGCTTTGGTCCACTGTGATATTTTGTCCAGTTTTCATAGGGATTTGAGGCAATCCTTTCCCTGACAAACAATTAGACAAAACACATGATGAATCTTTTTCCAGTCTGCTCCTCGCCAAGGCATGAAGTCAATTGCTGGTGCACAAATCTTGGAAATGGCAGATTTCCTAATCCCAGAGTTTAATTCTTGGCATTTTTTGATAGGCTTCTAAGCAGGAGGCAAATAAGCTTGATCAGTCTTTCAAGCTGATTGTGCCAGCATCCAACAGGCAGCCTTTATTTCAACATCCAAAGTCTCACATAGCATCACAGGCAGGAAAAGCAGGCCACATCCTGAAGGGATCAGGAAGATTTCTCCCTGTAGATTTAAAATAGGATAAACACACCTCATGCTTTCCAGCAAGGGCTCTCAGAGGGCCAGTGTAGAAAACAGTTACCACAGCTACAGAAGATTTGTCTGGCTCAATTGTATTGTTGCTGATGTTCTGAGAACAGCATAGGGTAGGAGTCTGGATTTGATACGAGATATTCACAGTAGTTGTCACTCAGGCACCCGACCTTGTCCTGGTTTCCAGCCTTGATTATCATAATCCAAACCCCCTTTTTTTGTTGTTGGTTTTTTTTTTTAGTTGCTTGCAGTAGTGAATGGGAAGGAAATGGGATTAATCAGTGATATTCAGCACAATGTTGGAACACATTCAGTCATAATCCCTCAGTGAGTTCAGTCTGAATACCATAAACTTGCTGTATGGAAATGTATTTCAGACTTTTGCCTCATTTTCTTTGTGGTGTCCCAAAGTTCATAGGACACCATATCCCAACCACGTCTTGACAGAGTAGTTGACTTGACTGTTCCTTCACAAATATTTGTTTTAAAAGACCTAGACTGGTTTAAAGCATGTAGATGATCTTTTCTTGCACTGCACATGTTATCAGAAAAGGATTACAAATATTCAGACAAAACATCTGAGAGAAAAGAGGAGATGGAAAACCCTGGGAAGGAGCAGCTGAAGGCATTATCTTCTTCAGCTGGTGCAGCTGGAGCCAGAGAACAATGTTCCTAAAATCTGAGTAAAAGACTGCAACACTTGCACTGCTAAAATGTTCAAGAGCAAGAAATGTTCATGAATTAAGAAAAAAAAACCAAACCAACAAACAAAAAAACCCCACAAAAAAAAACCCCAAACAAACAAACAAACAAAACAAAAAAAAAAACCTAAAACCTTACATTTCTATGAAAGTAGAAGGTTCATTGAAAGGGATTCACAAAGAAATGTCTGTCCTGTGGTTACATTTTTCTCATGTCCCATAAAATGAATGCATGGGTTAGAAGTGTCTCTTGCCTTGATTCTGCTCTGGTTTATTCACATTGAATTCACTTTGCAGTTTTCTTTGGGAAGCACTAGCAAGGGTTCACTTTTATATACTTAGCCATCTGTATTCACTAAGTTAGCAAGCAAGTAAAGTGAGAATTATGACACTTTATGCTAAATACATGATACTTGATGGCTCTGCACATGGCATATGGCACTTCACAGGGCTGCACTGAGAGACTTAAAGAAGAAGAAAGGCTAAGAAGAGACATCTGACACAGGATAAGTAAAAGAGCAAAAGTGGAAAATCTTTTCTTGAAATCAAGAAATTAAAAAGAGGTACAAAGTTTTCTTCTTTTTTTTTGTTTTCTTCTTTTTAGAAGTAACTTTTTCATGTAAAATTCATTTAAACTCAGAACTTGCTCTCACACACATAGCAGTGAAAGAGTGAATAGATAAAAGGGTCCACATGCTTTATCATTCACAGGGCAGAAAGGGTAAAGTCTTGGCCCCAGAAGGATCAGAGACATCTTTAATGCAGTCAGGAGTTCCTCAAGGATGACAAACCACAACTGCAGAAACAGGTCAGATGTGGGACCAGACCTGCAAAGACCCAAATCAAAGACTAAACTCAAATAATGAAAAAGAAGGGAAAAAGGAGAGAACTTCAGCTGTGGCTTCATTTTGTAAAACACCAGTGTGGAGGAAAAAGCATTTAAAAGTGACAAAGTAGACTCTTTAGCACTAAGAAACCTCTTAACTTCCACTGTGTAAAGTTTTTGCTGTGAGAAATTATCTAAGATCTACAATTATCTGTGTCAAAAAACCCACAAACAACATGATAAATTCCAGGGTTTTTTTGGCACAGATCAACCATTTTTGCCATTTCCAGAAATACTGCCACAGGAAAAAAATAATATTGCTATTTATTGGTACAGTCAATCATATTCACTATTGCTTCCTCATACACCATGATCTAAACCCACAGAAAACCAAGATGAAAGTGATAACAAGGATTGCAACTCTTTAACAAGAAATGTGTAAGGATGAGGCCAATAAGTTCATTAGGGATGGATTTATTGACTGTATTAAAAATGAGCCAAGAGTTCTACCCTGCAACTGTTCATATTTATTCACAAAATGAAATGTTCCATTGTTAGTGGGGGCAGCAGATTTGTGGTTGGAAGGTGCAGTCTGCTGGTTTCACTCACAAATCAGGATGCCCAGAAAAAAAAGGGATTCCCAAAAGGAAGCCCCATGTCTGGAAATGTCCAAGCCCAGGCTTGATGGGGCTTGGAGCAACCTGGAATAGGGAAAGGTGTCCCTGCCCATGATGGGGGCTTGGAATGAGATGACCTTTAAGGTCTCTTCTGGCCCAAATCATTCTCTGATTCTGTCTTGAACCCAAATCTCTGGCAGGTGAATTGCTGTAATCCCAAAGCACCTGAAAGGGTCATTGGATGGAAGAACTATGGAAACAGCACCTTCAGAATCACTCAATTATTTTCCTTTATTTCCTTTATTTGAGATCTTTCTTGTGCCTGACCTACTGGACTGCCTTCCCTACACTTTCTGCATATCAGAAGTATGTAATCATCCCAGATTTCCTTCCTTCTTCCTGAAATGTAAAAATATAGATTTTTTTTTTTCTCAAGGATTAAATGGGGAATTAGAGGCTGCTTCATCCTGTGTGAGGTGAGGTTGTTTCCACATGAGGAAAACTGCAGCTCAGTGAAGGAGATTTCATCACGGGGCAGGAATCAGGGGTGAAAAGGTTCCTTTTCTCCATTTGAACAGGGCAGAATCACCTGAGTTTACCTGCAGACTGCACAGCTTTTCCTCCCTTTTTTTCTTTTAGTACAACCATATTAAAACCATTGAAACAGCACTGCAGAAGCAGTAAAATCTCTTGAAAAGTGACTCAGATAAACTTGCCAAAAATAAGTGGCAGTTTTTTACCCCACTGGGTTTCTATCTGCACATGTGCTCAGTCCTGTTTCATGTTTATGCATCAAAAATAAACAAGTAAGCAAATGGCAGTTTATCCACGGTGTTGAAAATATCAGACAACAGGGATATCAAAAAGAAAACTGTTTCCTCCAGAGGGTCCTGAAAGATTGTCAGGAAGTAGGATCCTGTTGGAGATGCTTTGGGGCAGACTCTGTTTTACTCAGCTTCTAAGCAACTGTACATCAATGAGTGGTTCAGTCAAAGAAAAATCTGACTTCAGCACATGTCAGACCAGCTCCCCGTGGTTTAAAAACATCATCCAATGTTTAAATGCTGTTTTCCATAAGGAAAGTTTGTATCTTATTCCTTCTGCTACCAGAAAGCAAAGGCGGGGGGGGGGGGATATATAAGCAGACCGTAAGGATTAATTTTGCCAAAGGTTTTTCCATTGTTTCTTCCTCAATAGATCAGATTTTTAGACAATTTATGTAAAAGGCATCAGAAGACAGAACACAGCTTCTCTTAGAAAGATTGGATCTGGAACATACTGAGCAATTCCAAAGCAGTTAAGATTCCTGCTGCTTTACCATCTCTCTCAGTTCAGTAGAAAGACTTACCTTGTTGGCTTTGCCTTTATTATTTTCATAAAACTCCAGGTCCTATGAACAACATTGCAATAAAAGAATCTCTATTGTCTTTTAAAAATAGGAAAAAAACCCTATTTCTAATTCTCCTGATGGCAAATAGACTTAGAAACTGAATTCATAATTGCTTAAATATGCAGCAAATAGAAAGAGCAAATGATTTTAATATTTTCCTGGTCTATTTGGAAGGAAGAGATGAAGTAAATTTCTGATATTTAGCTGTGAAAATGTCACTACATGCACACATATACACAATAATATCGAAAATTCAGTATTTTCTGAGGAAATTCTAGGAAAAGACTAGAGGAATATTGGAAAAACATCAGCAGGACAATAATATTTGCTATAACATCAGACAGAAGAATTCCTGTAATATTGGGTCTTAAATACCAGATATTTCACATGTTAAAAGCCAAATAACAGTGAAGAAACTGTTACAGCAAGTGAAATTAAAAGTCACACTTGTAGATTTTGCTGCCTATGAGCTTTGCATTTTTCTTTTCTTTCAGCTCCAGTTGCCAGGTTTAATAAGTTCCAGATCTTGGTTTAAGAACTGGAAAACATTAAAGAGTGGAACATGTCTGGAAGTCCTCCTAGATAATTATCGTGTTTAAATTCATTTTTATTGAAGGCAATAATTTTCTGGATATTGGAAAATGAGAAGTGGGATAGCATTGAGCAGATTTTTGGTTTTGATTTTGTTTCAATTAAACAGGTGGAGAGGTCTGAGGATCATGATCATCAAAACAAAATCCTCTGATCAGAAAAAGCCATTATTGGAATTTCAGACTGCATATGACGACATTCAGTCAAATTTTTCTCAAGAAATATTTTTCACATTCAGGACCAAACTTTAATAGAGATGGATGCCAGCTCAGAAAAAAAAAAAATCAATAACATTTTAAAAAATGATAGCTTAGAGTTAGCTTAGGAAAATAAAAACTGCCTTATTTGATTCAAAGCGGGAATCTGAACTTAAGTTTTCCCCATAAGAGGTAAGTGCCCCAACAACTAGAGAATCAATCAGTCTTTTGTGATGAAAAATTGTAACAGCAAAAGTTGCCATCTGTTCAGATACAAAATTGAAAACAAACTGTGAAGCTTCAACTCTTTAAAAAAAAAAAAGTTGCTGTTTTCTAGCCCCGTTTTTGTAGTCTCAATTATTATATGGCATGATGAAGACAAAATTAAATGTATCTGTGTTATTATAAATTTTTATTAAAATCCTGTAAACTTTAATATAGTTAACACATTCTCTTGTAGAATTCTCGGGTTTCAAGAAACAGAAGGGAAAGTGCTTCTTTGTGGGATTTTTTTTCTCCTCACTGAATTCATCAGGACTACAACAAAGCTGATTTTCTTTTAGTCCTTCCCTATACAAAGCCATGGAATGTGAGCCATGTGTGGTACTGGCCTCACACTTGCCAAGAAAACTTCATTATCCATTGTGAGCCACCTCATCTGTTGATTTGATTGGGCTTTACCAGAAACTTTTCCACTGAGTGTTGGACTCTTTTTGATTTAACTGTATTTTAGATTGATCTCTCTTGCCACTCTAAAAATAAAGAATGGCATCACCTTTACTGAGACAATCACATTTAATGAAAAAAGAAAAAAAAACCCTAGCATTTAGGCCTTCTGATTCTCTTTTTGGCTGACATTGTTTTGTAAGTTGTACCTGGCAAGGAGCTTCAAGTCTCTGGGAAAAAGGGAACACGATTCCAGCTGGAAACTTAAGAGGTTTATTTCTTATTTCCATTAGACTGAAGTCTCATTCTCTGTGATGAGGGAGCCCTCTGGTCCAGATACCTGATATTCCAATGTTATTGTGCTTTTACAATACAGGTGAATAAACTGCTTTAAACCTTCAGAGGAATTTGAGGCTTCTCAAAAGTAGGTGGATATTAACTAAATTCATTAGGCAATTATCTTCTGCACTCATCTAGAGAGTTCAGAGAGTGTTCCCATCTCTAGGATACAGTTATGGAACTGAGAGCTGTGGGTGACATCCTGATTTATATGCACAGAGCTGAAATCAGAACCAAGTTTTTTTGTAATTTGGAATATTACTACCTTAGAACTTTACTAAATAAAGGTAACATTAGGACAATTTAATTAAAAGAGAGATCTGTGATGGGAAGAAGCATAGAGTGGTTTGGGTTGGAATGGACCTCAATCATCTTGTTCCAATTCCCTCCTATGGGCAGGGACACCTGCCACCAGACCTTCCACCAAAGCCTTTCCAAGAAACATCCTGAACAGCTTCTTCTGTGGTGCCAGGAGCAATGGGGACCTCTGGAAAGGACAGCTGCTTCTTGCTCCCCTTCTCCCATCAGCAGCTCTTGTCCCCAGCTGCTTTCATCTCCACACAGGACTGCAGGAATGGGTGGCTTTGGGAAAATCCCCATCTCTGGAAGTGTTCAAAGCCAGGTTGGAAAGGGCTTTGAGTAACCTGGTCTAGAGGAAGGTGTCCCTGCAGGGGTTTGGAACTAAATGATCTCAAAGATCCCTTGCAACTCAAACTGTTTTAGGATTCTGTGATAAATGGGGCAGGTGGTCAAGAAAAAAGGGGAGAGGTTGTGTGCTAAGGAGAGGCTGCCTGGTAAAAAGGGTTCACAAAAGGCCAAGCTTGGCTGCAGGGGATTTTTCTGAGATTCTCACGATAAAAATGGAATTCCCTCCAGAATATCACCTTGGCACTGTTTTGCCCTGTGCAGGAGGCTGTTTCTCCATCCACTTAGGGAACATTGTGTCTCTGTTCTCCCTTGACTAACACAGACTTTTTTTACTATCCTTCATCATCTTGCAAATCCTTGCATCAACCCAAATTTAGCAAGATCTTTAGCACAGATACACTGCTCCAAACACCTCAAGTCCAGCAGGATTCAGGCTGAGCTGGAGATATATTGCCTCAAAAAAGAATTGCTGTATTATGTTCAGAGCACCACTGTATCAACCGTTAGAGGATAATTGTAAATAAAGTTCAGGGGGATCAATCCAGCTCAGCTCAATCAGCTTATTGATTTAAGCTATAAAAAGAAAATAGCACATAAACAGCTCTCTTACATGTGACCCCCCACCAGCCTGTTGTGACTGACAATTCCCGAGGGCAAACACCATGAACTTTCAGCTGGTTGTTATTGCATCCATTTGGGTTTACAGGTAGCTTCAGAGTTTCCTTTAAATTACACAACCTCTCTTTGCCTGTGCTGAAGGCCAGGCCAGTTTATCTGCATATGTGTCATGTGGACAATTTATTAGAACCATTTTTCATGGCTTTGTGGTATTCAGGGGGAAATAGGACACAAAACTATCACAGAAATCACTGATATCTGCAATAAAAACAGATTCATCAAAGACTGCAGAAATATTTTTAAAAATAGCAGAATGCAAGGACATAAGCTAATGAGTAGCTTGGTAGTTGCTCAAACCCAAGCACTTAAAAGCTCTAGGAGTTTTCCTTGCTGCTGACAGGATAAACCTTTATCATTTCCACGCTGCCTAAAAGCAAAGAATAGCCAGAAACAGCTAAAGCAGCACATGAGAGACAGCTGGACCCAGGCCTGCATTACTTAACACAGACCTAATCCTGTCCTTGCAGATCTTGTAGTTTTGCCAAGAATAAGGGGTTTTTTTTTCCTTTCCCCTTGCTCAATGCTGTGACCATGAGCATTGAAAAGACATTGTCCAAGCTCCTTGTAGGGGGGAGACTTTTCTTAACCCAAAAGAAGATCAGAATAAGCAGAGAGAACAAACAAGTCCTATCTGAACCCTGAAGAAGAGAGCTGAGGAACTGGATTTTATCTTCAGAAGATGCCATCTAAACACCCCCTGAAGTACCAGACCACAACAACTAGGGGTCATGAGCCTTTAAAACTGTTATTTTAGCACATATCTAACCCTGCCATCCAAGGAGGATTCACATCACAACAGACTCTTGGAAAAGCTACCCTCAGCTCTTTGCCATGGTCAGTGACACAAATGGATGTCTCCAAAGGGAAGATTATTCACTTCTAAAATCTTTATCAATCTTTAGGTGAAGAAATTATCACATTTTTATGGAAAGACCTCCTGTGTCCAACAGCACTGAACTGGCTGGTGCCAAATCAGCCTTTTTAAGTGAAGAATTCACCTTCCTTTTCCATGTTCTGGTCCAAGCACAGGAGACACTTTAGACTGGACCACACTTTAGATTGATCTCACTTTTATGTTGAATCACAAAAATCCTTTACACTGTAAGGACAGAAATACAGATTGTCACTGCATCACTGCTAAATCTGTGGCCAGCCCAGGGATACTTTTCCAGATAAATATTTGGAATTGAGGTCCAGAACCCCTCATCACTTAAAACAGATGTTGTCCATCCAGTAGTCAGGATGAGGAATGAACGTAAAGTTCAGCATCTTTGTGGAATCCCAACCCATCCTAAGAAACAGTTTGCCAGCACATGCATTTCTGGGACAAGCTGCATTCAATCTTCCATGCTGGAGTTGGACCACTCCATAATCTTCTTTACCTTTGGTCTAGAAAGGTTGTCACTCTTTCTGAAGGTTACAGGTCAGACAGCAGGTGGGACACTTGGATGGAATCCAAATTAACTTCTGCCATGAAGTTTTCACTGCCCATACAGACAGGAGCTGCTGTGCCATTGATGACAATTCTCCAATTTGTTGGTCATCAAGCCTGCAGAGAAATTCTTACCTGGTTCCCTCACACAAGGGCACAGAGGAAGAGCTGAGGCAGGAGTCATCACAGGCTCACATCCCCTTGCTCACATTGCGAGCCAGCAGGCGCCACATGGCACTAAGGAAAAATAAATTTTTTCTTGGCTCATCCAAAAGCCCTCCACCTAAAAGAGGAAATCCTGACTGCAGTCAAAGTCAAGATGGACAGAAATGTCACAGAGTGTAGCAGGAGCTGTTGAGACATTTCTGGTGTTGAGTGGGTTTGGGTATCAGGGGCTGTCTACAAGAGGAAGGGCTGTCAGTGTCACTGGAATGTGCACAGGAGAAGAAAGTTTGGCTGCTCCCACCGTGGGCCAGACATAAGAATCTTGAATGTCATTCCTGAAAAGCCAGCCAAGCCAAGGATGTTGTGTTTGCCTCTGACATCAGGCAGCAGGACCCTGCTGAGAGAATGGCTCTGCTGGGCTGGGCTGGGCATCACCAACCGAGCAGCTGAGCCAGGGCTCATCCCACACAAAAGCACAAATCTTTGACAAAATTGCTCTTCTGATCTATTCCTTCCTAGCAGTTTGCAAGGACTCACCCTCCTCCTCTGGAGGCACAAAATTGGGGGAATTAATGGGATAAAGGAGCCAGCAAGTCCCAAAAGAGTGACAATCTTTCCATCTTTCAAATATGGGAATGTCTTCCCTGCACAGAGTGATCAATATTCTCAACAGTTAACATGGCAGATTAAGTGGTTTACTTCCCTGAATGGAAAATACCAGAGAAGATGATTTAATTGATTTAATGGATTATAATTGGATGGTAATAGTTATGTGTGTGTGTATACAGTGAGTGCAGTAGACCAAACATAAAAGGAAGTCTTATCATCACTAACATTTCTCTGCTGATCACTAGACAGGGATAGTGTTGAATGTTTTAGTCTGTTGCATATTTTATTTTATTATTTAATTTTTATTTAATTTTGATTTTTTTAAATTATGTTTTCATGGATAAGAATATTTTTTCTTTTTTCTTTCAAACAGCAGCTCATAACCAAGGCCACAAAATGCAAATTTTCAGTGTTGCTGAGGAACAATGAAATAAAATATTGTTGCAATGTTTAAGTGCCCTACCTTTCTAGCAGAGCTGCACCCACCTACAAAGTTTTTATCCATCCAAATGACCAGTACTTAAAGAGTGTACTGTACAGACAGAACCTTCCAAGACTGCATTTCCAACCAAGATGATAATTCAGAGATAATGCTTTTCTTGGAATGATAATTCAGAGATAATGCTTTTCTTGGAATGGGGCTTCATGTGAAATTCCTACTATTGCAGTCAAAAATTAGTATAGAGCAAAGAAACAAAAGAAATCCTTAACCACGGGGAGTCCAGTGATGATACAGTCACAGCTCACATGCTCTGAAAGCATTTTCAAAGCATTCCAGCAAATTGTGGGGGAACTATTGCCTTTTTGTCTTTTTCTTTTTCTTTTTCTTTTTTTTTTTTTTTAAGGGAGAAACGTCTGTGCTACAGAAGATAAACTGAGGCACTTGCCTTTACCAAGTGGGAGGAAGATTTTTGTAGGACAGACAAGAACTAAATGTGGACAGTTCATCCCATTTGCAGACAGCAAAGCAGATTAAAGCTGCTGCAGCCACCCACTGATTAAAGAAACTCTTCACTGCCTTTAATTTTGCCCAGATGCAAGTGACAGCTCTCAGCAGCATCCCAAGCCAGCCCAGGGCCAGTTTGTGGCTCCCCTGTGCCAAAACTCTGCAGCCCATGGAGAAGAAAGGCTGTCTGATGGGATAGTCCGCAGGGAAATATCCACATCACCTCTGCCACAAAGTGAGGGATAGCAGGTACCTGAGCAAGATGAAATTTAGTTATTCTGGTATTCCAGCAATTGTAACCCTTAAAGGACAGTTCCCTTCCTTTCTGTCACTGTGAATCACCTGGAGCACAAAATAGCACCTATTTCTTCAGCTCCAAGGTTTCAGCAGAAGGAAATGGAGAGGGAGACAGCAAGAAAAAAGGTGTGATTAACTTTTCATTTCTGTAACAGTTCAGCTGGCCATGCACAAAGTCCCTGGATTTCATCCTGTCCCATATTGCTCACAGCCCAGTTCTGGAAAAGGCCCTTTCTCACTCTCAGTGGGGCCCCAGAGAGATGCTGCCCTGTTGTCCTTGCAAGGAAAAAGCCAAGAATGTTGGGTGCTCTTAAAACTTTTTCTATGCTTCAGCAATATAGAAGGGAATGACAAGATCTCGGTAATAAGAGCTTTATCTCAGACAAAAATGGAGTAAAAATGATTCTTTTTCTCCAATGGGATCACAGAATCCTAGCATTGTTTGGGTTGGAAGGGAACTTCAAGGCCATCTTATTCAACCTTTGTGCCATGGGCAGGGACACCTTCCACTATCCCAGGTTGCTCCAAGCCCCTTCCAACCTGGCCTTGGACATTTTCAGGGATGGGGCAGCCACAGCTTCTCTGGACAACCGGTGCCAGTTCCTCACAAACCTTACAGGGAAGAATTTCTTCCTAATATCCAATCTAAAACTACCCTCTGTCAGTTTGAAGCCATTCCCCCTTGCTCTGTCACTCCATGCCCTTGTCTAAAATCCTTCTCCAACTCTCTTGGAATCTCTTCAGGACTTGGAAAGGACTCTAAGGCCTCCCTGGCACCTTCTCTTGCTGTCATTGTTCATATCTGGGCAGCCTGAGGTGTGCCAAGGCAAGAGAGGCAGACTGCAAGCAGCAGATAAGGAAAGGGGAATATTCCTTGGGGAATATTCAGCTAATGCTGGTGGCCTTGTTCCTTCCTCACTGTGGTTCTTCCTGTCTCCAAGGGGAAATGTGTGGAGCCAGCAATGGTGTGAGGGGAAGGAAAGAGGATCCTGAGAGAGGAGGTGGTGTTTGGGATTCTGCTGTGTCCAAGGAGGCCAGGGCACCACAGATCTGGGGGACAGGGCCTGATCCTCCCTGGAATCAGCACAGCCACTCTCTGGGCTGGCCTCAGGCTAAAACATTGCAGACTTGAAGAGTGAGCTCAGATAGGCTGAAGAATGAAGACTCAACAGAAGGCCAGAAAAATATTGATTTTCTTTTTTTTAAGATGATGATAAATAATAGAGGCAAAGCCTCAGAAAGAGCAGTTTTAATCTCTCTTACTCAAGACATTTACAGAAAATTATGTCCTAGTCAAGGCTTTTACAGCAAAAGAAATTGAGGCACAGACATGGGATGTGACAACTGATCAACATGACCCAGCCAGTGACAAAATGAGGACAAGAACCAGGTCTCCTGGCTGCTCTTTGTGATGCTTGGGCCTATCCTTCAATGTACAAAGAAGAAGAGGTCTTTGCAGCCCCTCTGCAGCCCCTTTGCACAGCTGGTCACTCTACCAGTGACAGGGGCAGTGTTTTCACTCAGAGCACTCCAAGCTCCACTGAGGAGCCAGCCAAAATCCCTATGTCCCTTCCTGTCCTAATCATTACCCTGCCAGCAATTTTAATCCCTAAGGGGATCTCCTAGGGCAGGTATTTTGTGTCTGTTTCCTTCCTGCAGCATTCTTTTTTCTTATTAATTGCTGATGGCTGAAGGGAAGCGTTAACTCTGAGGGTTTGCAGGCATTAATTTTTCATCTGATTATTAATATGCTTGCAGCAGGTGTTGGGCATTTTCTATTTTAGTGGTCTCAGAGAATGGCAAAGGATCTAAGAACCACTTATCTTTATTTAAACCTCTGCCTGATGGGGACAGTGGGAATAGAGAAGGGGTTGAACATAACTGCAGTATATTTGTAGTGTTCTTTGCTTCTAATTCTGTAATTGTGAAGACTTTATCTCATTACAGTCATGTTTCACTTCATTCCTTTCTCTCTTCCTTCCACCTTGTCTTTCTTTTTGTTCTTCTTCCCTTTGCCTAAATGCAGCTGTAATAAATATCTTCAGTACACAATCTGTATTTAGCAAATATATCTGTATAGATTGTTTATGTGCTATCTCCTTAGTAACTATTTTCTGTTTCAGACAGCCTTCATTCAACTCAAGGCAGAGCAGAATCTGTGTGTAGTCTGAGCACCCAAGGCAGTCAGCAAAGAGAACTGTCAGCAGATCCATGGTATGAATTGGCTCTAAAGCCATTGATAAATGTTTAGCAAAAAACCAAAATAAATTATTTGCAGGATATGGCTGGTCTACAGTGGGAAAATTAAGTTGTTCTGATTACTAGAAAGTCTAATTTTCAATGCATAATTCTACTTATTCTGATCAAATGAACTAACCTTTGAGGTCAGTTTATCTGCCAATAATTTCTTTTTAATTGAGAGCCCAACTTTGGGTCAGTTGTATAAAGCCAAGGAAGGATTAGATTGGATATTGGGGAAAAATTCTGCACCTAGATTGTTGTCAAGTATTGGAAGAGGCTGCACAGAGGAGGGGAGGAGTCACCATCCCTGGGAATATTTAAAAGATGTGTAAATGTGGCACTTGGGGACAGGTGGCTTGGCAGCGCTGGGTTAATGGTTGGACTCGATGATCTCAGAGGTCTTTTCCACCCTTAATGATTCTGGGATTCTCACTTTTGATCCCAGGCTTAGATTTAGACTCTAACCACTCTAGTTGGAAGAATCCTTAATTTCAGCCTAATTAAGTGCTTCTTGGGGATTGTCTAAATATGAAGATAGGTTTTAACCCTGTTTTGAGACTCTTTGCAGGAAAGCTCATCCACCGCGAATTTCTCAAACTTAACACAGTGTTTCCCTCTGTGGGGCTGTTCCTTGGCTATTTGGGAACACAGACACTGAATTAAACCTTCCTCAATATTCACTGTAGCACGTTCCTGACAGCAGTGGGACCTTTTCTTTTGCCTGGCACTAAACAAACTGCTGGGAATGCAAATGACAAACTCCCTTTTTATTTTGCCTTCATTCCCCAGTGTTAGCACTGGATCCAAACATCTGTGCTCCAGGGATATCAGATCTCAGCACTGGGCTTTCTATAACAGGTGAAGCCCTGAAGTAGGTCAGCGTGGATCAGTGAATCAAGCTTCTGTATCTCTGGCAAATCCTTTAAAAAATCTTGCTTTGTGCCCATAAAAGTTTGTATATATTTAGTATCTACTTAAAAACGTTCTCTAGAACAGGGTGGAGATTGATGCCTTTAAAAGCAGCCAGAGCAGCTGGTGAATATGCTGAGTTAAGAGTACCACCAAGAGGCCAGTCAGGAGATGGCTGAGGAGGTTTAATTACATTTCACCGAGAGCAGAGGGGCCCCTTTAACATGAAAGGTGAAGGCTGGGAAAGAAAAACTGGGAGGTAGATTTTTAATAACCAGTTGAGCCCCACTCTGGCATTATTTTATGGCAGCAGTATTGAAGAATGGCAAGGAGAGAGGGCCATGCCTGCTGTAGAAATAGTAAAGCATAAATAAAAATGAAGCAAGCACTGAGAAATGGTTCAGTGAGCACCCTGCATGCCAGAGCTGCTGCTGCTGCTGCAGCACAAGGGATAGAGCCTCGACATCCCCAAGCCTATAAAACCCAGGTCTCCTGTCACATCATCAGTAAAAATTCAGGGTAATCAGGTCAGACTTTGTGTTGTATCATTGCACAGGAAAGCCACAATTATCTCAATAAACAGCAGCTTTTTTAACCACACAACTTCCTTTCAAATAATGCTTTACAGTGAACACCTCTCATTTTTTTCCGCAACAAAAACCAAATCAGCTGAATGTGGCCAGAACTATAAAGAAAACTAGCATTTCTCAACATAAACTATCTGAGAAGCCACCAAATCTTAGTATTTCCAAGCCACACTCTGACTTAATATGGTTGACGTCAGCACTGCTCCAGGCATGGCGATGTGAGGACCAAGATGAGGCTGCTTAGCATGTAATGAAGGAAAATTCCAAAGCTGCACCTATATTAGCAATAGAGAGTGGCAGAGCCACTGTAAAACACTCAAAGTTGATTACCTGTTCTGCTAAACCAGTCCCTGGTGCTGCTGCAGCTGGAGTAGCTCATTATCCTGCACAACTCCCACCCAGCTCCGAAGCACTGACACAAGACAGGGACTGTTCCCAACAGGCAGCTTGGCTGCATCCCTGTCTTGGGCAGCAGAGAGGTCAGTGGTGAGGGTATCAGACATTGTCCAGCTGTTCTCTGAGACAGGTTCTAGGTAGGTGTGATTTCTGAGTGCTCCTGTAGCCTGGAGCTCCTACAAAGAGTTGAGAAGGGTGAAAGTCTCTGTGGAATGACTTAGGGAGTGTGTGCTTGGCACTCTTGGCTCCATGTGATGAAAAATTTACACAAAAGGGTGGTTATCCAGTCCATAAAGAGTCTACCCTGCCCTAGGGCATGGTGACGGAGTAGATAATCATGCCAGGAGCCTGTCAACCCTCTTTTCTCTGGATGTAAGATAAGATTTTATGACAGTGTAAGTCCATTGAAAATACAGAAGAACAGACCCCAAATGACCTTTGCTGACAATCCTTCCTCTGCCCTACAGAGTGGAACTTTCCCAGCTGAATAGGAGAGGAAAATACAAAATGACCCTTAGGAATGATTATGATACCAGTTTTAGGGATGTACATAATCTCTGCTACTCTGCTATTTTTTTGCAAAAACTACAAAAATGGGGGAATAAATTGATGAAAGAAAGGCATCTGAATTCTGCTTTAAATGGATATTGAGCTGCAGCCTCGCGTCCACTGGATATGATACCTGAGTTATGTTTGATTGTGTGTGTTGTGCACAGAAAAGATCTGATTGATCACAGTATGGCTCCAGTGTTACATTGGGATACCTGCAGGAGAAAAGTCAGATCTCAAAATATTAATCCAGAAATGCAGAATTCAAAAATGGCCAGGCACATGTAGAGATGTGGATGTATCCATGAACTAGAGCCATGTGGGTATTCCTAGCTTCCTAACTTTATGAGTCTCCAGTGTAACAGATCTTTTCTGATGCTAGTAGCTGTTACAGTTCACTTATTCAGAACCATAGAATGCTTTGGGCTGGAAGGGATCTTCAAGACCATGTTGCTCCAAGCCCTTGGCCTGGGCAGGGACACCTTCCATTTGCTCAGGTTGCTCCAAGACCTATCCAGCCTGTCTTTGGACACTTCCAGGGATGCCACAGCTACTCTGGACAACATGTACCAGAGCCTCCCCACCCTCACAGGCAAGAATTTCTTCCTAATATGGAATCTAAATCTACACTCTTCCAGCTTAAAGCCATTCCCCCTTGTCCTATCACTACATGTCCTTACAGTAAGTCCCTCTCCAGAATGAACATTAGGTAATTTCTTCCTCCCTTTACTGCAGGCAAAGGAATTACTATGGTTAAATGAATTAAAGGCATTAAACAGAGAACAAGTGACTGCTTTTTTGCTCACACTTCTGGTCCCAGTAACTGACAAAGGCACTTGGTATTACTCTGGATTTGACCCGACATCCACAGTTTGAGAATTAGCCCTTTGTTCTTCTTTCACAACTTTCTAAACTCATCATGCACCTGTAAAATTCAACACTGTAAACTTGAGTGTCCCAGAGAATCCACCTGGAGGGAGGGAGGGAGGGATGGATTTTTGGAACATGGATTTGCTGTTTATGGCACCCAGACTTTGTCCTGAGTGTAATGGAGGAACAGGTCTGGCAGGGTCAGACACACAGCTCTAGACAGGGACAAGGCAAGGAATCTCATGTGGAATCAGACTGTGAGGGAAGAGTTTCTGCTTATCCCAATTCTCCTTATGCCAAAAAGCCAACAGCAAAGTTCCTACCAACTTCCACAGAGGCTGAACTCAGCTTTGGTAGCACAGACAGAATTAAGGAAAATCCATGTCCCCTGTCCTACCTTAAGTACCAGTGCCTGATGGTGTTTGGGATGCACTGGGCATTGTGTATTTGCTACTCCAACAGCTTTGAGGTGTGCATGATGCAGGTCCTCAACCCATACTGGAGAAAAATTCCTGTGATGGTGAATAACAAAGAGCCAGAGGAACTCTGGGGACAACAGCTCTCTTTCCCTGCCCAGCATGCCATTTCACAGGCCTTGGAATTCCTTGAGAGCTAAAGAAATTAAAGCAGGAGAATTGAAATACACCTCTGTAGGGCGTCGAGACACAGAACGCTTTTGCTGGCTTGTATTTCTCATCCTCTGTGGCTGTCTCAAAAATCTCTTTAAATATTAAAGACAACAATATTTATTTTAGTGAGATAATATGTGCAGTGCAGTGAGATTTCCATTTGTATGTTTAGCACAAAAAACAGTTTGAAGTCTTTTATATAAAAGTATTTTTAGATGGAAAAACAAAGAATGACAGAGCTTTTTAGTAACTCAGCTTTCTGGGGTTTTTTTTTAGGGGTTCTGCCATGTGGATCTTCTCCAGGCCTAGATTTAGTAGGTCACATTTCCAGACTGCATAGGTGGAGAAGGAGTCCAATAGTTTGGCTTCATTATCCTTCTATCCCACGTCCTTGTCCCTAGGAGGGATCTGAACTCGCACACTGGGACAACAGAGGTCTAAAAAGACACTGACAGTTCACAGAGGCGAAAGCAACTGATACTGTCAAAAGTCCCACCCTGATCTCTTCTAAATCTATCTTTAAATTCAATACTTAGCTGAAAATGTCTTTACTTCTTCCACCAAGTTGCCAAGGTGTTAAACCAACATTATTGTTTTAGATACCAATCAGATTATATTAGATTATCCAAATCTAATATTCTATCTCAGACCACTTCCCAATTACAAATTTTGCTAATATCCTACTTCCAGTATGTTTCACATCCTTGCAGTATGGATTTTCACAAAGAATCAAGTCCATACAGGCTTTAAAAATAAAGCCAAGCAAAAGCTCCAGGCTGTGATGCCAGATGAATACAAGAAAAATATCACTGGAATGAAATATTTCCTCTAGTCTTTTTCCTTAAAAATTGGTGGCATAACCTTTTAAAGATTAATTCACCACAACTTCCCACTGGAAAAGAAGGCAAGTGATTATTGATATTGTCTGTCTCTTGATCTGCTAAGGCACTTCCTCCTGCATTAGAAAGAACAAACCTAAAAGACCTGCAAGATAACTAATACTTTCCTTTGCTCCAAAAGGCTTTTGTTTCTTTGACTCTCTGACTATTCAAGTGTTCACTGATACAACAAATAAATTATATAAAGCTTTGGTCTAGAATACTTCTCTCCAACCCAAACTTTCTCTTTTGGAACTGCCTCACCATCTGCTCAAAAGGATTATCTCTTTTGGAAGAAGAGAAATATGAGATCAGCAGCCAAAAAGGATCATGCTGCTTGGGGTCTTGTGTCCTTGTCATGTATGTTGTGACACACTTCACTAACAGAGGAGTATCAATATATTTATCTTTATAAACCAGGGATTTAACAGAGTTTGATAGTAAATGGGATGGTGGTTTAACATGACTGGGTGACAAGATATTCTTGATTTTTTTTACTGCACAGAGGACAAGGTGAGACAAAACTGAAAGGGACACCCTCCCCTTGGGCCATGAGGCTCAGAGAAGACTCCCTTATGTTCTAGAAGGGCCAATTGTTTACATCTGAAGCACTACTTGTACATAATCAGACCTTCACATCACTTAGCTAAGATTTGAAAGTTTCAGTGCTTTTATTTCAAACTCACTGTCTCACAAAATAAGTATTCTCCAGTCTTGAGAAGAGTCCCTACTCAAGAAGAGTCCCTTGAGAAGAGTGCCTACTCAAGAGAAAGTCAAGACATGCACTGTGCTGATGTGCAGGAGAGCCCAGAAAGCTCTGGGCTGTCCACTATTTATGTCAGAAAATAACTGAGTTACAGTGGTATTTGTACACTGATTACAGAATTTAGTTTCTCCCACACTTGTCTTGAGCCAGACCTTGACCAGCACAATGTCTGGGAGGGTGAGGGTGCATTGCCAGTCCTTGGTTGTTGTGTTGTTATTTGTCTCCCTCAAAGCCACACTGAGCTGGATCCATCATGCCCAGACACATCCCTAACCTCCATCACTGGTTGTTATCACTTGAGGTGGTTATGGGAAATAAAGGCTGTGGAAGAATTCAAGCCAGAATATGTTTGTGGATTTCCCTCTCGAGGTTCCTAGGTCAGGGTGACCCCAAGAGAGACTGAAAAGAGTCTTTGTTTCCCTTAGCCCAAACGCAGCCAATGAAGGAGCCTGGAATGCTTCCAATTGTGCTTTCCAGGTTGTTTATTTCTTCTTATCTAAATATTCTTTCTCTGACCTGCTGAGCTTTAGCTATCAAGGAGGCCATGGCCATCTGCCCTGAGCCCTGGGCAGCTCCCACCTTATATACTCAAAACTACATATCTGTGTTTACAATTTATTTACCAGTTCCCATCGCCTATGTTAGACTGTGAATCTCTACTTTAAACCAATAGAAAAGTGCCACCATCACACCAAGACATGGAGGACAAGACAAAGAGGAAGGCTAGGACATGCCCAAATTCCTCCATCTTGTACCCCCTTGAACCTCATTCTAAAAATCCCAAATTTCTACTTTTCCACCCTGTGTTAGTTCAAATATCACACTACTAAAACCTTTGTGGCTTATAATTCCTCATCCAGAGTTGACAGGTTTTTCAATGGGCTAAAATTAAAGCCACAGCTGTTTTTGACTTCTTGCCAAGGTCTCCAAGACCTCTGCCAGGGTCTCGAGACAGCCAAGGCAGCCAGAGGGATGTCCCGCTCTCTGACATATGTTTTCCTTCCCACTAGGACTATGAAGATAAAGATCTGATGCTATCTTACTACAAAATGGGTATGGATTCGGTTGGCAGAAAATTGCTAGAGAGAGAAAAACAAAGTTAGGGAAAATACATATATTTCCTGTACTGGACTAGATGACCTTGAAAGTTTCTTCTGGCCAAAACTATTTTATGGTTCTGAAATAAAAGCTCCTACAGTAGCATGGAAGGTTCAAACACACGAGTGAGTTAATGCAGGGTAAAAGGTTTCTGTGCATCAGCTGACCTGAGGTAGCTGCCCCTGTGTGTACTTTCATCTTGCAGTAAAACTGAGTTAATTTGAGTCACAGCAGCCTTCTTTCTTTAAAAGAATGTGAATGATTCAAATAACTTCACATTTGCTACAGGCAAGAAGCTTGTGCATGGGCTGTTGCCAAGGAAACCTGCTCACAGATCTTACCACAAAGGAAATATCATTACTGTTTCATTAATTACTGTATTAAAGCAAGTCACCATCTGAGATCAATGCCTATGGCACTCAGTACACAACAAGAAATACTCTTTGTCCCAAAAACTTCTGAACAAAAGAGGGAGCTTTTTTTCAACTTTGCAGGAAAAAGAAAAAAATGTTTATTGTACAAAGTTAAGAATTGAACCAGAGTCACATAAATCAAAGTCAACCCACAGTGCCTACAGATCAGCCAAGTTATTGCCAAGGAAGTCCAAGGCTGGAGGTCCACTGGGACTTGGCTGACAATGACAGGGGTACCAAGTGCTGCCAGCACGCATCTGAAAATTGAGCCACGAGAGCTGTTTCTGGTCTTTGTGGGTTTTTTTTTGTACAGAACTGAGCTCTGTAACTGCAGCAGCAAATACAGTCTAATAACCAACCAATTTCCTATAATGGCACTTCATATTTCAGCCTCTATTCATTTTCTTCTCATTTTCAGCCAGGAGGTAATGGCACTGTTTGCTCTTCACAGCAGAGATGCACCCTGGCACATCATGCCTCTGAGAACAAAGCACAAAATTGAAGTTGGTAGAGTGTAATGGGTGACATTTTCATGGCAAAATGGGGGTTAGCCATCATTTCAGCTATCACAGAGCTGTCATGTCAGTGATTTCAGAGAAACGGGGTTTAGACCTGAGAAATCTGCTTCCTCCACTTGTCAGGAAAGGTCTAAAAGGCTGCTTGCACCCAGGGCTACTGGGAGCCAAGCTGATGTTTTCCCAAATGTGGCTTTCAGGTGAAGTTAGGATGTTATATGAATCCACAAGCCTCAAAACCTGCTTTCCTTCCATAGGAGACTGGTGAAGCGATTTTTCCAAGTCAGCATCTTCATCTAACACTGCTTAAGAGTGGACTGCAAAAGCCCATGGTGGAAACTGAGAAATCCAGAGTTATTGTGTGGAGAATCATAAAGTGGCACTTGTCAGTCAGAAGGAAGAGTGCCAGAAGGTCTTTACTCCTCTTGCAGTGCCAGTTGAGATTACAAATGTCTCTCTATCGATTTGCAAACAACATAGTTAAGTTTTTCTATTGTCTTAGCAGCACTCTGGGAGGTTTTTCAGGAGTCCTTCAATTAATGAGTGAAAACCATCATCATTAATGCCCATGGATCAAGAGCCTACATGAGGCCAGCTCCTGGTTTAGAAATTAAGAGGAAATCTATATCTTTGATTCTTAAACTTACCTCTGGAATGTCCAGTTCTTCCTAAAATGACAGACAGGGCACAGCACAAACTGCCACTGCCTTAAGTCTGCTCTGGTACTTCTCACACTCTGATGTTTCTTATCAAAGAAAAAGGCGTAGAATAGATCTTTACCATGCAGTCATTTTCATTGCAAAGGAATCTGCAAAGATGTCTGAGCCTCCAGAATCCAAAGGACACTGGGAAAGGTCTGGCCAATTATCTCCAGACTTAAAGAGGCAAAACTGTGTCAGCACAAAGTTTATGAGCACCTGAGCTCTCCAACCTGGCTATCAGCTAATTACCCCTGCAAGTGTGCCTGGCCAAGCTCCTGGAGAGGGTCTGTCTAAAAAAATGTCACTGCAAAGATGTGAAGTGTGTGACAGTCCCATTTTTTATCTATAAAAATTCACCCCAAAGTCTGGATGGAACCAAGTTTTAAAGGCCAAATTATTCAAACTGTTGGGAAGAAAGAGATCAAGAAGGAATCCTGAAAGAGGAAATCCACAGGGAGGAGAAGAGATGTCAATGATGATGGACTTCCATGTGCACTGGAAGGAGGGAGAGAGTCTCTGGGATGGTTCAGAGAATCAGCACTTCCCTAGGAAAATTATCAATTACAAACATCTTTTTTTTTTTTTAAAGTGACTGCTACTCACTCTGTGTCTTAAATCAAATTATTCAAATTTCTTTTCTATGCTTTCTGCAGACCTCCATACACTTGCTTTATTTCTTCTGTCACATTGTTTTCTCTTGGGTCTTTCCTTTTGCATGTCTATATCTTGACCCCATTAATATTTCTTATTATCTCATTTACACCATCACTTTTTAATACTTGAAACATTTGTGAATTATTGTAGCAACACTGAATGAAAACAATCTATTAGCACAAAAGAGTTTCCTTTGGACAGTTAAAACAAAAGTAAGTTAAACTAGTAACTCCAGTTTTCTCACTGTTAGGCAGTTGGGTTCCTGGAGTAAAAAAAGTTTCACCACAATTCTAGTTTAGCCTCCTCCTTCTTTCTTTGGAGCTTTCTATGGTTGCTTTTCTTTCCTGAGTACCTCACAACTCCTAATGTACCTATTTTCACAGTTCTTTCATGCACTCTGGCTGTTTTATAAAAATCATGTTATCCTATTTCTTGTAAGTCTATGGAGCATCATTTCAGCCATTAGAGGAACAGACCAGAATATTATCTGTTCTCCCTATCCTCAAGACTATTATTTAGGTAAAAAATATCAAGGAAAAATGTGTAGTTCTCAATGGTGATCATTTATAAGTGAGTGAAACTGGTGCCTGCAGCATTCCCTGTCTCAGTACTATAGACAAAAACAAACTTCAGACTCTAGTGGCAATTTAGACATTCCTTTCCCAGCTGCTGTGTCTGGGGGGTGAAGAAAAAAGACAGTTACACCATAAAGAGTTGGCTAAATTGAAGAAAGATGGTTTTTCTCAGTGCACTGAAAGGATTTCTTTCTCCTCCAGAGACTGCACAGCAGGAGCAGAGCTTCTTGGCCTTCCAGCTCAACCTGGCAATAAAGGGAAGAAAAGCCCTCTTGTGAGGGTTTAGCCAGGTATCAGGAAAATTCACCTGGCTTTTCCAGGTGAATTCATGTCTTCATCATCTTCCAAATCAAACCTCAGGGTGTATTCATTATGAAAGATGTGACTGATTAAATGCAGTGGTCTGCAATGCTGGCTCCTCCACCTGAGGAAGTCGGACAGCAAATCAACAGATCCAGCAGAGTGAGTGGCATCACCCCTGATATTAACACTGGCACACTTTTTGGTAAATTGACTTGAACCCAACTCCACTCAGTATTTTAATTGTCTTTTTATTGACTATAACAGGAGCCCTGGCAATTTAGGATGATGTAATGTACACATTGGAAGTACCTGAATTTGGGGAAGGAAAATGCCATCCCATTCCCATCTCCATGTACATGGAGTAATGCAGCACCATTCAGACACAGATGGGGTTGTTCAAATATTCTTACCCAGCCATTTCATAGTGTATTTTCCCCAACTTTACCATATATCAATGATTTTAGCACCTTTTTTTGAGAAAGATGAAGGCAGGAAAGTCACAGACAGTGGAAACACAGAGACAACCCATCTGTGGGAAAAGGACCAGCTTTGAAGGCAGCTTGGAATTTCAGCAAGAGGCACAAATCAGAACTGGCACAAAAGTCTCCTGTCCATCCATCCATCCATCCATCCATCCATCCATCCATCCATCCATCC